>JAUMHM010022237.1:0-16719 GCA_032362435.1 Melikaiella ostensackeni
TTTATTCGACAAATATTTTTCAGAATAAAAATTGAAAACCGTCATTTTCTCACAGATCAAAAATCAATGTTTTTTCAAATATAACAAATATAACTCGTCATGAAATTTCCTCGACTCTTTTTTCACGGGAACGTCGCCGTGCACGAGTTTCGGAAGCCTTGAATTTGTTATTAAATATCTTTGAAACAATAATGATTTTTGTTGTTTTCTACGACTTGATGGCTCCGCTAGAGTCAACCAAATGAAATAGATGCGGTATTGAGTTATTTCGTAGTAAATTGAGCAAGTTATCGCGAGTTATATTTTTAAAAATATTGATTTTCGATCTGTGCGAAAATGACGGTTTTTAATTTTCATCTCGAAAACTATTTGTCGAATGAAAAAAAATTGGATGAAATAAGATGCGTCTTGATGCGTAGAACAATAACATATTTTTTATTTTGAATTTTTACGCATTTCGAGTTTTGATCGATTTTCGGGAAAGTATTGTCCAGTTCGAGCATCGGATCCCCTTATTGCATTTTTTATTCGATTATTAGATAAAAAATATAACTTTTTCCGAAAAAACGGCCTGATTCGCAAATCTTGTTACTTTTCAGATTATGTATGCAAAAGACTAGACAAAATGGCTTCTTCGTTTGGATTCAGTTTCACATTTAGGATTTTCCCATGATTTCCAAGGCCCTTAAATAAATTAATTTCCGTTTTAATTTGAAATCAAAAACAAACTTAGTAATTTGTACATAAAAAACATATAAAACCGAGCGCGAAGCGCGAGATTCACATATTCCGGAGCGCGACTTTCAACTTTCTTTCATATTCCGCGTTATTTAGCTCAAAATTTGAATTTTCGATTTTTCAAGGAAATTCAAAAAGATGTCATGACAATCTTGTAGGGCTTTCAAAAAGAAACGTTCTTCTCTTATCGACTTTTTTTCATATCGTGCACTGTTTGGCTTAAAATTTTTATTTTCGTTTCTTTTTTTGAATTTCGTGAATGCTATAACTCTCACACTTTTTTTTCAGCGAAAAAAGTCATAAGGATAAATTGTCTGACTTTCTGAGTACTATGAATATCCGTTCATGGAATTTGTAAATTTGAAAAAAGCTGCTCTCAAAAATTTTTTAAATCCTTCAACTTTTTGAATTTTTATCCAAAATGGCTGGCTAACAAACTTGGCCTTTATTTTAGGACACTAAAAGAGTATACTAAAGGCCAATCCAATCGGTCAATTCTTTCGAAAGTTATCGTGTTCACAAACTAAAAATCTACAGACACACACACCCACACACAGCCACACACCCACACACAGGCAGACACATTCGTAAAAACATTTTTTGCGGGTTCAGGGGTTCTCAAAACGTGGACATTTGACAAAAACGGGGGGGGGGGGGTCAAATATTACACAAATCTGATACATTCTCTGATGAGAATGTAAAAAGGTGGCGTCACATGTCCATTTAATAATCTAATTGAAATGGCCATGGATTTAGCACTGTTTAGCTCTCCCTGGTAGTATAAATGAAAATAATACATAATTCGTTAAGAAAATCATATTAAATACATATTATTATTTATTTCGTGAAGACATAACACTATTTATCAGAGAAAAATGAACATATTTAGTACTAGTAGAGTATTTTTTAATTTTGATGGTAATATCTCCAACTGTTGAATATTTGTTAAAATCCTATAATCAGCGTTGAACGGATGAAAAATTTTCAATATTTTACTATACGTCATTCATTCAGTTTTCATTCTTTAAAATTTTGAAATATTTCAGTAAAGAAGCAAAAAATTATAATTTGTGAAGGAAACTCAATTTTGTTAAAAAGTGGACTTAGCAACGTTTAGCTATCCTGGCTGCAATTATACACTTCAAAACTCAACAAATTTGATAAAAGGTATTGAGTGCATGAAATTATTTTTCCGATAAAATTGACCAAAATATTTGAATAATATATTTACGATTTTATTTATGAAGTTTTCAAATTCGATAAGATACTGTTGAAATTTAAACAGAAAATAATTTATTTCATACACTAGTTAATAAAGTACATGATATTTACTAACAGCTGTGATGTTTATTCGCTATTGTCGTTTTAATATAATTTTTCTGCGAAAATTTTGACAAAATGACGAAAATGCAGCAAATCACAATGAAAATATTTGATAAAGTATATTATATTTATCAACTGCTGCGATGTTTATCTGTGATTGTCATTTTCAATATAATTTTCCTATCGAAAGTTTGACCAAATTAAGAAAAATGCAGCAAGCTACAATAAAAGTCGTGGTAAATTATGTTTGAGTTAAAAAATGGCATCGTTAGTTTCTTTTCACATTTGGACTTGCCTTTTCGAAAGATAGTAAGCACAATTCATCACGATTTAGGTCGCAAGTGCGGCAATTTTCGCTTTTTCAAAATTTCAATAGAAAACTTATATTATGAACCACAATATTAAGTAAACATCACAGCTGTTAATTGCTAAATTTTATATGAAAAAAAAGTTTCTGAATTTAATACCTTGTATTACATTTGTTCAGTTTCAAAATGTGTAATTTATAATTTAAAGTAATTTTTAGTAAAAATTATGATGTTTTGAATCTTTTCTAATTACTCTTTTTGTATTAAGCACAAAAATCGGCTTTTTTTGAAAAGTGCCCCAAGGGTTTTGTTTGTGAGTGAGCAGCTTTGCAGAATGAGTTTTCGAATAATTATTGTTTTCAATTCATTGTTTTCAACCAATCATTAAGCTTGAAGAATACTTACACGACTTTTGTATAGTATATAACAACCTTGAAACTCTGTAATTTGTCTCTAACTGTTAAGCTACAATAAACTGAAATTGCATTGAAATTGAATTATTAAAAATGCATGATTTTCAATTCATTATTCTCCATTTTAAACGAGGATATGAAATACTATCCCAAAATGACTAATTGGTGGTTTGATAGAAATGTGATTGAAATTGAATTATAATTTACGTTAGCGTAATTATTTTCGCATAAATTAGATTACCACAAGAAATATATATTTTTTCTATTTTTCAAAATGCTGAAACTGCATTTTCTTCCTTTTGCTGAGAATGGAAGCCCGATTTTTTCAGATTTGAAGAAGATGGTTCGAAGTCGCAATCTCGTATTGAAAGTCGGAAAGACGGTTTTTCCTGGGCTTATCCTTCGTCTTCGTCAACTCTAACTTCATCAATGAGTAGTGCTCTGAAGAGTTTACTATAGGTCTCGAAAACGTTGACCTCTCTACAGAAGTGAGATTAAGTCAGTGAAAAAAGTCGCTGAAGAACGAAACAAACTTCATTGTACAGGCCATTTTATTGGGCACAAATTCCCCATTCATGGTTTATCATAGGTTAATCATAGAAAAAGTTACGGTAGGATGAAGGCGAAAAAACACGGTCAACAACGCAAATTTCACGACAGTGAACTTTGGCTTGCTCTATTTTGTTGAAAAATGAGTAAAAACGAGTCAAAAAAATCAGGTGACTACCTTAACATTTTTTTTTTGAAATTAGGTATCATGGAAATTTTGAAATTCTAATAATTTCAGCTGACGGAGGTAACTATAGAAGAGGATGCGATCTCATCTTCAAATTTTGATAGAAAGCTCTGCTCAAGTTTGAGATAATTAAAAAACTAAAATAAATCAATGACATAAGAAATAAAGTCTTAAGACAATTACATAACCGCCTATTAGCAATTATTTATTCTACGTCTTTTTTTTGTCACTTCGGAGCGACAAGTGTAACTGATACCGTCAAAAGAACCCCAACCGTAATTGTCTGGTACAGCTCGGTCCAGGGTCTCCATTCAGTACCTCTGCCAGATGCCTGAAAATAATGGGTGCAACGTTAGAAAGACTACCAAGGGCGTAGGAAATATTTCTGTTCGTTATTAATAAAATGTTAGCTGAAGAAATTAATTTTTTCATTGCAGTTTGTTATTATAAACAGTGACATCGATTTTCTTACTTATTTTTGTATCAAATACATAATTTTTTTACAAACATTACAAATATGTATTAAAACTAACAGCTTAATAGAAGGGTGGGCCGAAAGAAACGAGTAGATAAATCGAGGACAGAAAAGTATTTAGAAATCGGTTAATATTTGAACCTATGAGTCTTTTAAGCCTTTTATTAATACAAAAATGTCAACTTTAAGAATTATCTATTTTGAAAATAATTCCAATTAGAAATCTTTCCGAATGATAAGAATTTAAATTAAATATAATTATGTTCGGAAAAGAATGAAGTTAAAATTAAACTGTGGATTAGAAAATTTGAAATGTTTTGAATTTGCAAGAAGTTAAACTTACGTTTAGGAAAACTAAAATCAGAGTTCAATTACTTTTATCTTATGCGATCATTCTTCTTCAATGATATTTTTCCTCTTTCTCTAAAAGTTTCTTCTTTTTCTGCAATGGAACTGTCAACCCTAGGCGAAAAAGTTAGGCATTGTGAAAAGAATCACATATATTTTCTATTTGTTTTATACATTACTTGAATAAAACAAATGAAAATTATACATAATTTTTTCCACTATGCATAACATTTTCGGCTGTGAACGTGAAATTCATTTTCCCAAGTGAATATCCGTTTCCTACGCCTTTGCTTTTTTTTTAAATTTTCTCCAAGTTACAGAAGGCATCGGGTAGAACGTGCCGAACAGTAACCCTGGGCTTGACACTGATACTGATCCCTCCTTTTATGTACGGAGAAAAAAAAGCATAGAAAAAATAATTGCTAATAGCCAATTATGTAATTGCTTTGAAACTTAATTTCTTATATCATTGAATTGTTTGAAGTTTTTGAATTATCTCAAGATTTAGCAGGACTTTCTATCACAATTTGAAGCTGAGATCACATCCTCCTCTATAATTAACTCTGTCAGCTAAAATTATGAAAATTTTAAAATTTTCATGACACCTACCTTTGGAGAAAATGTGAAGGTAGTCGCCTGATTTTTTTTGCCCCGTTTAGCCTGAATGCGTTTAAATGCTGTGAAATTCACTGAAATTTTGGTGAGTTTACTACAATTCTGCTAAGATCACAAAAATTCTTTTAAATTTAATAGAATTCTGCTAAAATCAATTCTAAATTTAATAGAATTTTTTAAAATTTAATTGACTAGATTTCTATTAAACTCACTACGATTCTATTAAATTTCTCAGAATTTTGTTTATATTATTATCAATCTCTTCAATCCTCTAGGATTCTGTTAATTCCACCAAAATTAGGGTGAATTCACTAGAATTCCTCTAAAATCATAAAAATTCTTTTGAATTTAATAGAATTCTGCTAAAATCAATGTAGAATTATAGAATTTTCGAAATTTCCTAATTAACTAGATTTTTATTAAATTCACTACAATTACATTCAGTTTTCTATAATTCCATCAAAATCACAAAAAAACTGTTACATTTAATAGAATTTTATTAACTAATTATAATTATTTTTTTTGATTAACAAAAGTTCTGTTGAATTTGAGAGAAATATGTGAAATTCGATAGTAATTTGGTAAACTTACTAAAATTCGGTTAAATTCTCTACAAGTCTATTAGGTTTTCTGAAATTTTATTTAAATCACTATAACTCTTTTAAATTCGCTAGAATTCTGTTGAATTCTCTAAAATTCTCGTGAATTCATTACAGGTCTGTTAAATTGACTAGAATTCAAAACTTGTAAGCTGAAATAGAAGTCAGATTTCTGGGTTGCCTCAGGTCTGGAAAGTCAGGGAAAGTCAAGGAATTTCAATTTTTGGATTTTGTGGCAACTCTGATTAACTTTGAAAGCAAAAATGTCATCCCGTTCACATTTTACGTTTTATTTCGCAGTTTAATCGCTTGAATACCTAAATTTATTGAAAAACACTTAAATTTAATAATAATTACAGTATTTAAATTTCGCGCGAAAATGTATCGCCTTAAATTAGAAAGGGCGCTGAATTTAAATCATCAAAGAAGTCAAAGTAAAAGAAAACATATTTTTCAAATTATGATATACATTTGTTTGAATAATAAATGCCTTAATTTCCTTGAATGCTCTTTAAATGCTCTTTTGGAGCTCAAATGCTGAGCATATTCTCGAGAGCATTTGCTCAACATAAATTTTTGGGCATTTAAGAACTCAATCAATGAAACTCTTTCCAACTTCCTCGTCTTCAAAGCTTAATTCACCAATTAGGAATTTTAAACTTCACCATCTTTCATACACCCGAACTCCGCATTAAAAGGAGCACATGGAATAAATTACTCCGCAGGAGAATGTCCAAGTTTTCATTTTCTTTTTTAAATACGCCATAAGAAAATCACTCGTTTGGAACCTTAAGCGACCAAACATTATGATTGATCTTTTGCCGCACGTTCGCAAGTTTGTTGTAATCTTCTGACGGCGTCCAATACATCGTCGGTCACGTTATCTCGACTTTTTTCGATTCATCTTGGCCGCACTTGCACGCACGTGCGTTTTGAACCAAAAGAGCAGCGACGTAGATTGAGAAGAAGTAGAAGCGGTAGAGCGAGGATGAACCCGGGGACGCAGTGGGCGGTTCCGCGTGCGTGCATGATCGTGATCAGGATCGTGATGCAAGATTATAGCGAGGACGCCATCATACGCCTCGCGGATACTACGGGGTGGTCCAAATGTCCTCAGTCTCCTACCTTCCTTTTCAATCCAATTTAATAACCACTATCTGTCTCAAAAGCCCTTCTCATTTCTGCGAATTTCAATAATGAAGCTTAGCAGCAAGGATTTCTCGAAATGAGAGCAAGGCAAAAATATAATTATTTTTATGAAACATTTCTTTGCTTTGAATTGGAATAACTGTTACCACTCACAAGGAGAGGTCGCGAGGTGCGGGACGCTGATTCGGCTCGAGCTTTACAGGTTGAAAGCACATCAAAATCTATTAGATACGTATTTTTTCTTTCGATCCAATGTGCCTTAGTTTCCGAAATATTGAAGTTTGAGTATTTACGCTTGAGCACGGTCCACGCTCGACAGTGTTGAGTCGAGCTCAGACCGCGCTCAAGCGTAAATACTCAAGCCTCGATATCTCGAAAACTAAGGTCCATTGGATAGAAAGAAAAAATACGAATGTAATGGATTTTGATGTACTTTCACCCTGCTAAGCTTCATTCAAATTGGCATCCCTCACATCGCAACTTCAATTTGTGACTTCAGTAAAAAATCTTTTCGACAAGTATGCTAACGTTTATTTCAAGTATGCCGTTATTTTTTCGCTTAAGGACAGTTGTGGTCCTTTGAGCCCGTTACAATGGTAATGCATCACTTTTTGAGACGAGGAATATCTAGCATATTTTTTGCTCATTTTCCAAGAAATTTGTATTAGTGAAATCCTTGTTCAATCTATTTTTCATAAGTTCACCATTTCTGTTCATCTTTTCTAAAAAAAAGTCCATTTGGATTTCAAAATATGTTGTCATACAAGTGACTCATTTTTTCAGCCTCCGGCTCGAAGGACCAAAAATCATCGTGGTGAAAAAAGCGGAAGGAACCTTCATGAAAAAGGACCATCAAGATTCACGGTAGCAAATCACCGTTAATTACTAAAAGAAAAACCAGAAAATATTCAAAGCACCCTTACGAGAAAAAAAATCTGCTAAGAAGGAGGAAGTTTGAAAAGAAAAAAATCGCTAGCGAAAACTGCTCTTTGTAACATAAATGATTTTTAACATTGAAAGTGAAATATCTCAGTCAATTTATGAGATATTTTAATCAAACTTGGCCGGTATATAGAACCCACCAAAGTTCACAGATTCCGTAAGTTTAGAAGATATTAATTCAAAATTAAAGTAATGCGCTATAATCAAATTTGAAAAAAGTGCATAGGAAAAATTCATCTGCAGGCTATAATTTTATTCCTGTGATTATAAAAATTTGACAATCAGATCTCATTTTACGATTTCACATATTAATCAAGACGAAATAAATTCGAAATTGCATCCGTGTTGAGAAAAAGAAGAGTTAAAAACGTCATTTTTGAAATGCAGACCAATGTACTGCTTGCACGCTTTTATCAAATGAACTCAAACTTCCTGTTAGAGAAGATGTTATCATATTCTGAAATTAGATTAAAAGAATTCCAAATGAATTGATTCATAATGAAAATTGTTTATTTTTTAGTTTTTTGTGAAAAAGAAGAGTTAAAAACGTCATTTTTGAAATGCAGACCAATGTACTGCTTACATGCTTTTATCAAATGAACTCAAACTTCTTGTTAGAGAAGATGTTATCATATTCTGAAATTAGATTAAAAGAATTTCAAATAAATTGATTCATAATGAAAATTGTTTATTTTTTAGTCATTTTCACTCCTTTCTTAGCGATTTCTAACACGTAGATGCACCTGCAGCCACAACCAATCGGTCGATTTCGATGAAGCTTTGCACAAATATAGCAAATAACGTGTACATATGCCGCTTTTTCAGGAGAAAGTGATCCATGAGCGTATCATAGAATTAAATTTTAATTACTAAAGAAATTCACTATTTTTAACATGCAGAAATCCCAACAGCTAAAACCAATTGATCGATTTTGATGAAACTTTGCATAAATATATAGTCAATAACGTGTGTGTGTACATATCGCTACCGGGAATTATCATCTGTAACATAAACGATTTTGAACATTTGAAGTGAAATATCTCAATCAATTTATGAGATATTTTAATCAAACTTGTTCAGTATATGAAACTATCGAAAGTACAATAATTCTATAAATTTTAAAGATATTAATTAAAAATTGAAGGGATGCGCTATAATTGAATTTTCAGAAAAAGCCTTACAAAAAGTCGTCTACAGGCTATAATTTTATTCCTATGGTTATAAAACTATGACAGTCACGTCACATTTTACGATTTTGCATATTAATCAGGACGAAAGGAATTCGCCATTGCATACGTTAGGAAAAGAAGAGTTGAAAAGGTAATTTATGAAATGCAGACACCAAGGTACAGCTTACACGCACTTACCAAATGAACTCAAACTCATCTTTCAGAAAGATGTCACCATATTCTGAACGTAGTTTCAATGAATTTAAAATACGTTGATTTGAAATGAAAATTTTTCATTTTTTAGTCATTTTCAATGACTTCTAGCATGCAGACGCACCTGCAGCCAAAATCAATCGAACGATTTCGATAAAACTTTGCATGGACACAGTAAATGAGGTGTACATATGCTGTTGTTTGAGGAGAAAGTGATCCATAAACACATCATGAACTAGAATTTAAATTTATCAAAAAATTTGATTTATTTAAGATGCAGAAGCACCGACAGCTAAAATCAATTGATCAATTTCGATGAAACTTTGTACAAATATGGTAAATCACGTGTATATATGCCACTTCTTCAGGAGGAAGTGATAAATTAATGTGAAGTTGAATTGATTGATTGATTAATATGAAGTTACATTTGGACTTATAAAAAAATTCACTATTTTAAACATGCAGACGCACCGACAGCCAAAACTAATTGATCCATTTCTTTCTTCATACAAAACCATCAGTGATCAAGTAATATACCGTTTTATATGATATACCATCGTGGTTCAGAAAATATTGTTATTGGAAGATTGCATTCATTTATAGTCAACCCAAAATTTCTTCCCAAAACTGTTGTAAACTCTTGGAAATTAATAAGCATATTGAAATTGAAGTTTTCAAATTTTTCATCTTCGCTTGCTCTAAGAACTTATAATTTATAATTTATTTATCCGAATTCGGCCAAAAAAAGATCGTAACCATCAATTTGAATTTATGGATCTTCATTTGATTTTCAATTACAAGTGTAGTTTTGATATAATTATTATGTTT
Organism: Melikaiella ostensackeni; assembly: GCA_032362435.1. Classification (NCBI taxonomy): domain Eukaryota; kingdom Metazoa; phylum Arthropoda; class Insecta; order Hymenoptera; family Cynipidae; genus Melikaiella; species Melikaiella ostensackeni. The sequence continues at coordinate 9,857 of JAUMHM010022237.1, forward strand.
ATTTTCTATCCTTTTTTACTGTAATGTCAATTTCTTAAATATATATTGTTAGCACTTCTCTTATTAGAATTTTGTGATACTTGGTCATGAATTAGAATAAATTTTAATGACTGGATCAAAGTAATGAACCTTCAATATAGAAAAGTTAAATAGCCACGAAGATCAAATAACATTAATTTAATATTATTAACAAAAGAAACATACTTAAGGCAGAATCTTTATTCATAACACAAAAATATGTTAATTCATACCAAAGTTCCCGCATTAATTTTATGAGATTCCACTTTTTGTACTGGCGAGATTAAGTTATTCGTACCAAAATTTTGGTATGAATATATTAAATAGGTATACATCACAAAATTTCTAGTAATTTTTAATTAGAATTTAGTATTGTTTTACACTGCGCTAAGTATATCTATTATATACATGTGAAAATAAATTTGGACGAAAATCTTGATCACTTTTCGTTTTCTTTTGAATAGCCGTTTATTATGTTGATTATTTATTTATATTCATGATTTAATATTGCAAGTAGATCAAAGCTTCGGGAAAGAGAATTATCAGGTACCGGGAACACAGTACTCTCTTCGCTATCCTTACGTGCTCACATGAAAAAAAATGAAATCCCACCAAAAAAAAGGTGTAAAAAAATTCCGCCAAGTGCATGAGTATCAATATCTTTTTATTTATATTTAAGTTATACAAAGTTGTGATTTCAAAGAATGAAGCCAAGTACACTCAAACCCCGATATAAGCCCAGTTTCGAGAGTTGCTTCGCACTGGCTTTGGACCTAAACCGGATCCCTCGAAACGTAAACAGTCAGGGGCGTGTGAACCATTTCCTAATATCACGCAATCTCCGAACGTTAGTTTGAACCTGAGTACACGCGCCTTTATCTATACGCTGCTGGCATTTCACGCTTGGTTGAACACCGTCTCTCGCCCCGACCGCTGAGAAACTTCGCGGGCCAGCAGTCGGCCAGCAGTTCTAGGAAGGCGTAAACCGGCCGGGATTTTATGGGGGTTCGAGTGTAATTAGTTAAAGTGGGGTTTTAGCTGAAAAGCTAGGGAATTAGCTAAATTCCTGTGTTTCGGGAAATCTTCCATTCAGGTATTACCTTTTCTCTAATCTCCTAGTTTATTCAGAAACTTAAAACATTTTCAGATAATTTCTCTAAATTCCTAGAGCGCTTTAGTTTAGATATTTAGAAAAATCTGAAATTTAACCATCGAATTAGTCTTTATTTTGTTCTATTATAATTCCCTTAGAGTTGAAAATTAATACACATTAAAGTTGATTACATATTATTTATCAAAACCCTGATCCATTAAAAACCACAAAAATTTAAGTATCAAATGTAAAAATACGTTTTCCAAAAGCTTATCGGTGATTTTGAAATTTCTGTCTGAACGTTTTTTTTTACTTTAAAACAAAATTTTAACAGTTTTTATTAAACCTGTCCTTTCTGTTGATTAAAAAAAACGATATAAATTTTTTGTTGCAACAAGAGGCACTTTGGTGGCAACGAAAGTTACACTTTATTCCGGCCTCAAAGCAAGCACACCTTTTTAATTGGCACTGATTATTTGCCACTTTACAATTGCATTTAAAATGTATTTTCGTTTAATCGTTCGAGGATTCTAACTTCACATTTAACATTGCTAGTAAACAAGGTTTCTTCAATTCAAAATAAGCTCCTATACAAAGATGAAGGGACAGGGCTTGGAACAAGGTATACCTTCAAGAAGAAAAGATGCAGAGCCGCCGAGAGCTTCTCCGGACCCCGGGGCTCTATATTATCGCGCCCCCCCTCCCCGTTCTTCTGACGCTGATTTATGAAAGATTTTCAAATGCCAAACCCGAGGTTCCAATTAGGACATAGACAGAATAATATTCACGAATTATTAAAAATTAAAATACTGGATGTGTCATGCATTGCATGTTGGTTGTATCATACAGTGAACTTACTTTGCTATGGAATATTGTCTTTCCTAGCCTCCTTTGAAGCAGAATCGTCAATAATAGCTTCGATGTTGTTTGTTTTCGCAAGTAGAGCTCCCACAGCTAGTACACCCAGACTGGGCTGCCTGCTCTGACACATTGTGGAACGCAGGACGCTTTTAATTCATTTTAGAGCAGAAAATGATCTCTCAGCACTAGCTACTGTTGCGGGGATTGTCAAAAAGATGCGGAGCACAATGCACAAATTTGGAAACAAAAAAGTGAGATTGGTTCTTTGAAGAGCATTGAGTAACTGTGAAGGTGGCAGAGTTTCTTTTCCGAAATTTGCAACGAAAATGGATTTCAATATCTCAACTTCATCCACAAGCTCATATTGCAGGTCTGTGGAGTGTCTGTTCCCCAGATCAGTTGCTTGTTTTTCAATTTCGTCTTCCGATAAAATTCAAAACTCCCAAATAACAGAGAAAGTTTTATAAAGTTAGTTCGTTGCTTCAAACTGTTCAGTTCTCTTCCGCTTGCGACCTCTCTTAGTTTCCTCTTGAAGAGATTCAGGCCATCCAATGTTTCTTGCCACAGTGACAGCTTCGTTCCAAATTTTCCCCACCCTTCATCACGTAGAGCTTGCAACTCTACAATCAAGCTGTTTAAATTTTTACACGTGACATGAAGCGTTGCCCCTCGCGCCTGAGTTACTTTATTCACAATGTCAATGGCTTTTAGAACTTTCACCCAAATCGATGCCATAAGTAAACAATTTAATGCCCGTACATACTTTTTGTGTATATTGACATCGCCGCAACGTTCTGCTGAGAGATTCAATAATGACAACTCATCCGGTGCTTCTGCCACTCCTGGAAGATGAGCAGCAAGCGGTTTCACGGCGTCAATCCTGCCCGACCAGCGAAGTCGATAGGTTGAACGCAGAGAACAGTCTATTTTGTCCTTTAGTATTTCCCATCTCTGTGGACTGGAACTGAATATTATGTACAATTTTGCTATGACACCAAAAAATGTGAGGGCAACAAGACAACTCTCAGCTGCTTGTACTCCATTAAGGTTGAGAGAGTGACAAATGCAGGCAGAATAGGCAGCTAGACTGTTGGCAGCCAGTATTCTCGCCTGAATACCTCTGTAGGCACATTTCATATTGCTGCCGTTGTCATATCCCTGCCCTCGACAATCTGCTTAAGGAATTTCAAATTCCTCCAGCTTTCAAATTATAAGCTGGGAAATGACTTTCCCCGTTTTTTGAGGACAGTCAACAGAGGCCAGTAGACGCTCTTCAACTTTATAGGTTCTTTTATCTTCGTTAGTGATATTGTCATATCGAATTAAAAATGCAGTTTGTTCAACGTGAGCAGAATCTGGAGTTGCATCTACAATCAGAGAAAAATACCTTGCTTTTTCGCATTCTTGAAGACAATTTATTACTTCGTTTGCACAGACAACCATAAATTCATTTTGAATATCTGCTGATGAGTAATGCACCTGTACTCTTTTCCCAGTTCCTTGAGAGTGACCGACTTTTCGTAGGTGGTCATTAAGAAGCCTGTCGTATTTTGCTGGAAGTTCAAGGATTTCGAGGATGTTACCGTTGGATGGGTCTCCAATTTTGTCACTGTCCCCACGGAAAGCCAAACCTCTCTCAGCAAGAAACAAGGTTACGTGTAGAAGTCTTCTTAGAATTTCTTTCCACACTTCTTGCTCGTGTTGTATGTTCCTAAACAATAAGTCACTCAACGAAGTTTCTGTTTGTAATTTTCTCCATTCTGTTTTCCATTGGATATAAGAATTTTTGCGCGAGACACTACTCTTATGTTTAGGGACTTTGTCGTGTAGCTTCTCCTACTTTCGTGCAGCAGAATAGCCTTCAGGTGATGCCAACGCTGATTTTTGAGCCTGCGGAAGTGTGCTGTAAATTCTGCACAGTAAACAATAGAGGGCTTCCCTCGCTCTGCTCCACTCTAACCAGTCTCTGAGCACAATCTCACAATTTCCTAGTTTCTTCTTGAAAATAGAGATCGGTAGCTCACCACCTATACAATCTTTTGGAAGGCACTGTGGCAAATTTTTATGCGATTTTATTATGTCAGTGTCAATGTTAAAAGTGGGTGATCCGATATCAAAATATATTTTAATAATGGGGGATAATAGGGGGTAATGAAGGCAGAAGTCGAGATGAAGAAGGTGCAGGTAAATTATCACTGGCAGTGTCGTCCCCAGTGTTGAAAGTGAGTGATCCTACATCGAAATATGGCTCAATACTATAATGGGGGGTAATGAATGCGAAATTTGAGATGAAGGTGCAGTTAAATTGTCACTGGCATTACCATCCTCGGAAGCTGTTCCTAAGAGAGTGAGACTGCCAACGTTATCGGCAATAGGGTGGGCAGTGTCTTCGTGAAGTTCCGTAGGACTTGATGTCAAAGAAAGCTCTAATGAAGCTTCAGCTTTAGGACTAGAAACCTTCAAAAATCTGTTCGAGGAAAGTTGTCCTTTCGATGCCTCCTTTTCTCGGTCTTCTTTTTCCTTCCGTTTCTATGCATCCTACCTATGTTTGTAGCTTATTTTAAGTACAATACTGCGTATTTTACGCACAAACACACGAAAAAGAGTTTTTATTCACTAAATAACTTTGAAAACGACTTCTCATGATGAATGCGAACCGAAAACTAAACTCTGAATCAACCTGAATCGCTGATCTCGTGGGACTAAAGAATTATTCATAACATATATTTGCTATCGCTTATATGTTTATAAACGCCTACCGTCGCTCAAGTGTTTAGGCTAAGAACGATACTTGGTGTTGTTCGATATTTTTTCTTTTCATAAAACGATGCTTATACCATGGAAAGTAGTAACTTCAAAAATTTTCGAAGAAAACGTCACTATGTTTTGGCGAGATGCAAAAACGGGAAATGCTCAATGAAATCAACGCATTTAATTTTTGGTCTCTCTTGAAATAATTCAGAATTGAATGAAAAGAAATGTTATTGAATCTAATTAAACTATCTAAATTGCTGGAGTTCAAAAATAAAAAATTTCAAATTTCAAGACCGCGTGCCCCCTTCGGGGCCCCGGGGTGTTATCCCTGCCTGCCCCTCCTTCGGCGGCCCCGGATTGTTTCTTATAAAACTAAAGTTTTATTTATTGTCTAACGTTTGAAAGTCACTTCGTAACAAAACATTTGAATTATACTGGTTTAATGTATTTTCATTCTAAACTCTAAAGGAATTACGAATCAAAATAAAGACCAATTCTATGCTTAAATATCAGATTTTTCTAGATGCGTGAAACGCTCTGGGAATTTAGAGGAATGACCTGAAATTGTTTTGAATCCCTGAATAAACCAGGAATTTAGAAAAAACGTAACACCTAAATGGAAGATTTTCCTAATCCCCGGCATTTAGCTATTTCCCTAGGTAGTTCCTAAATCCCTAATTTTCCTAATTATACCTACGACATACACATCAGTTTTCAATGTTTGCTGAGGAACTCTACCCTGGAACCGCTTTCGCATTACTTTGGGATAGGTCCTATGTTGCTCGCAGGTTGCAAGTTCCTCCTTTCATATGTATTATTTTTTGGGAATTTCGGAATTGCTGACTAGAAAAAATATTTTAATAATGTTTTGTATTTCAAGTAAGGTTTTCATTTTATCTGGTGGTCGTACATATCATTCCTCAACATTGTGTTTGTACCCAAAGCCTTTCATCACTAGATTATTATTTTTGTCATTTGTGGAATTTAGCTTTTCATTTTCTACACTCGCAGGTGCTGTGGATACAATCTCTGCCTATATGAGTTGTTATTGTGCACTTGTCTGTAAAATAAAATTTTTGGTGAAATATAAAAGAATATAGAGAGCGAAATAAGCGTTAAAGCTAAAAAAGTGTTGTAGGAGATTAAATAATGATAGTCATGATCAATCTGATTTTTTTGTGTATAAGAAAATAATAATTTTCTTAAAACTTTGTAGAAATTGATAATCAAACTACACATGTGTCATATATTTACCAGGAAAGAAAGCGTCTTCTGTTGTATTGAACTGATCCGCTTGGGTTCCGTATGTACACATACGCTTGTCACTGACCCTAGAGATGCAATTGCATTTGATATCCGAGCGAAACCCTCCCTTGCGCGCTCGGGCAGGTCGGCCAGTCCAGCCGATGCACCGACCGGTGCTGTTTCATTCAAATTCGATTCATTCAAAAATACTTTTCATTGGTACAGAAACTTTCTAAAAATAAAGTTAGCGGTTCTCAAAGCATCAAAAAGTTTTTCATGTAGTTATAAACAAATGAGGGAGCACAAGTGTTTTTTAAGGAAGCGTTTTATAATTACTTAAAAATTTTCCGACCCTTTTTACCCCACGCCCCTCCGTAAAGTTTTTTTCGAGGTTCTGATGAATATTTTCATCATTACCGTAACATAAATCAGACCTGTGAGAGGCTGAGATCAATTAACAACAGTTTAAACTATCTATATGACAAATCATCGCTACACAGAATTCGTCCCTTATCTGAATTAAACTTGGTCTCGTGTATAGTCGAAAAACGAAAGACATTGATATACATTGGCTTTCGTTTGTTTCTCATATTGTATCAAGAAACAAAAGGCAATCACATAGACTGTCATTTCATTCTTGCCTCAAGCAAAACTTTGCACTGCCTTACTTTGTTTTCAGTATTCTGAAAGGTAAGAGCAGCAAACGTGTAGTGCTTAGAATTATTCTGTGTTTTTTGTATGATTTCTGGCGTTTCGTTTTTGTTTCTTAGTAGTGTATATTTATAAATTGTTTATCTTTCTGTTCTGTGATCTTTTTTCATTCAGTTTAGGTTTTAAGTTCGTTTTTAATTGTCTTTTCAAACAGCAAGTAGCGTTTCCTGATTTACCGAAG
>JAUMHM010022247.1:0-16718 GCA_032362435.1 Melikaiella ostensackeni
ACATTTTAAAATTATATATATATATAAAATAATGTCAAGCGACCACCGCAGGGTCCCTCTGGGAGCGACGGCTATCCGATAATGATACAGGTGCCCAATAGAACTGCGGTAAATTACACCTATGGCCACGTCTCACGACCGTGCGATGGCTGACCACAGTGCACAACGAAATCACGATAGGCTGGCGGAACTCTGGTGTCTTGGTACTTCTTCTTTTCCTTCTCCTTGACTGTGATGTTGCTTTCGGCCGGAGCCGGAAAAAATCGTTTACGAACATAGTTCGTTTCTTGAAGTCAAGGAATACGATGTCAGGCCTCGATAGTTCAATACGGACTACTGGATCGAACTTGTAATTCCAGTAAATTGGGCACTTCTCATTCTGAAAAATTGACTCTATCTCTCTGGGAGCTTTCGACAGAGCAGGGTCGCGGTTAACACCATGAGGGCGACAAAAATGGTAATAAAGTACTTTTGGGGCCGCATTGTGTCTGTGGAGATACGTCGTTCCCGCGTGAGTGGGACACCTAGATAGTATGTGCAATAAGTTCTCAGAATTTGCATGAAACGCTCTGCATCTGTTACTGGGAGCTCCTTGACGTAAGATGCGGCTACGGTATACCAAGGTAGAAACGATATCGTCCTTACACGCGAAAATGAAACTCTCTGTGCCTGAATCAAGTTCGGATTATTTGAGGAAACAAGCGTTAACTCCATCGACAAGGACTGACCTTTCACATTTCTGTGAAAGATTTCGTGCAGTTTCTTACCGTGGAGCAGTTCGAGGAAGTTGTTGACCTCTGCCTTCTCAACTCTTGCTTTCAGAAATGGGGCATCTATGTAGAGTAAGGCATTTTCACATTGTACATTTAGAAGTCGTCACCCGCCTTTACGGCATGTCATGTATAAGTCCGGAACGGACGAGTTGATATGCAAGTTCTTCTGCAGATGCTTGATCTTACGTGTGGCGATATCGAGGGATGTGAGCTGGTGCTTCGTCCATGGAACCACTCCAAATAAATAGAGTAGAACCGGAACGGCAAGTATGTTAGTTGCAGATATCTTGTTAAACGCGGCCCTCTGGCATGCCTGTGTATAGATAGGTCTCCTCAGTGTTAAGGTGTCTGATAGCACTCCTATCTACGAGCTCAGGGTCGTCGCGAACACTAGCAAGTCGTCCTCGGTTGAGATGAGTTTTGTTACTCTTGTCCAATTGAAACAACGCTGTTAGTTGTCACATAATGTTTTCCAGATGAGATAGCAAACCTAGTTTTCCAAAGGGGCATCAGTATCTCTATGCATCCCACTATATGTGGATGAACCTTGAAGCTTTCCAGCAGACAGATGATAAGTCTATGAGAGGCTGAATCGAAAGCTTTCCAGCAATCAATCCAGGCAATAGATAGGTCGCGATTGTAGGCTGTAACGTCTTTGCAGACGCTCCTGTTGATTAGCAGGTGCTCTCGATAGCCTGCTACGCCTCTTTTCGATTCGCGTTGTTCGTAAATCTCTCTTCCCACAGGACCAATCTCATACACCGTGTTCAGAATAGTTATTGGCCTGTAGTCCCTCGGGTTGGATAAGTCGCCTTCCTTCGGTACGAGTACAGGGCGTCCTAGCACCAGCTGCTGCAAAATGGGTGTCGCCGACTTTAATTATGAAGTGAAGATTCGGGCCAGATGTTGGTGTGTAGAAGTAAACTTCTTCCACCAGAAGCTTTTGATACCATCTGGTCCAGCAGCGGAGAAGTTCTTCGTGCCCCTCAGTGCGTTTTTCACCTCTTCGGGAGTGATTGGTCAGCGAGAAACTGTTGATTTTCCCTGACCTATTTCTCCCACTCTTGTATTTTCCTTCTTGCGTAAGATAATACCCGTATTTTATCAACAATGTGCTGCTTGATAGTTAGCAGCTTTGACTTCTTCAATGTGTGATGGTGGATTCTCAGTTCGTGAGCGAAGTTTTGGACCCTTACCGCAAAAGGCTTACCGGATGTGATGAAGTCAACCTACACACTGAGCATGTGGCCTGTTCTGTCTAGCCCAGACAATCTTCTTGTCCGCTGTTACCACCGTAGGAGTGACAAATATGGTAATAAAGCACTCGTAGGGCCGCACTGTGTCTGTGGAGTTGCATAATTCCCGCGTGAGTAGGACACTAGGATCGTATGTACCATGGGGACTCAGAATGTGAATGACATGCTCTGCACTTATCTTTGGGAACTTTTTGAGGTCAGATGCGGCTACGGTATACCAAGGTGGAAATGACACCATCCTGACACGCGACAATGAAACTCTCTGTGTCTGAATTAATTTCGGATGATTTAAGAAGAGCAAACGTTAGCTTTACCGACAAGGACTGTTCTTTTACATTTCTGTGAAAGTTTCCGTGCATTTTCTTGTCTTGAAGCTGTTTGCGAAAGTTCTTGATCTCTATTCTCTCCACTCGGGCTTTTAGAAGTGAAATATCAAGATGGAGTAACGCACTTTCCTTACTTGTGATGTAAAGATTCTGGCTAAGGGTCTCGGCCGCCTGCTCCACTGCTTCGTAAATGAACGCTCCTTTGCCAATCATCTCGTGGTTTCTTACCACTTTTAAGAGAGGATCTCTTCTATTTGCTACGATGTAAACTGTACACTGGATATTAAGAAGTCTGTGTCTGCCTTTACGACACAGGATATATAAGCGCGGAACAGACGAGTTTATATGCAAGCTCTCTTGCAACGCCGATAGATTGGAAGACCAAATCTGTCAATGGAGCTCTTTATATCTGCTTCGGAGAGCCTGTTTCACTGATATTATATCCTACATGCGGCTTTCAGACACGCCCATGCAGTGTCAGAATTGTCATGCAAAAGAGGAGAGGGTTCATGGTATCCAAAGAGCCATCAATCTCTCTATGCATCCCACTATGTATGGATGAACCTTCAAGTCTTTCATCAGGTAGATGGTAAGTCTACGTTATGTTGAATCGAAAGCCTTCTGCTATTAAAACGAGGTCACCAATAGATCGCGATTGTAAGATGCAGCGTATTGCAGACGCTCCTGTTGAGAAACGGGTTCTCCCGACAGCCTGCTACGCCTCTTTTTGATTCTCGTTGTTTGTAGAAGTCTCTCCACACTGGTCCACTTGTGCGAATAATCTTCTCGTTTAGGATAGCTGCAAGAATCTTATACAGCGTATTCTGAAATGTGATTGGCCTGTACATCCGGGCCAAATGTTGGTGTGTAGAAGTAAACATCTCCCGCCAGATGTTCTTGATACCATCTGGTCCATCAGCGGAGATGTTCTTCCTGCCCAACAGTGCTCTCTTTCCGTCTTTGTCAGTTATTGGTGGGAATTCTTTCTCGAACGTTATGAAGTTGTCGCACAGCTCGTCGAAATGGATTATGTTCACAGTGTCTTCATTTTATGGGTGTCTACCTTCGTGAATCCTTTACCGAATTGTAGTCCTAGTGGACTTCTTTTAATTATTCAAAAGGTATACCGCTAGATCAACTGGTTGTCCTGATACAGGGTGTCGAATTTCCGTTATTTTACCATGCACGTGGATACTAAATCAACTTTACCTTCTACAAAAGATATTCAATTAAACTTTTCTGTGGGGATTTTGGAAACATTTTTTTGCACCTTTACGAAAAAAATAATGATTTTTTCATAAAAAGATTATTTTACCTTCATTTTTCAATTTTAAACTCATTTTTAATTTTTTCTTCAAGTGCGTATCTGGACATTCTAGACTCGCCGAAGTGTTCATTAGGTACTTTCTTTTCATACTTTTTATTATTTATTCATGAAATTGTTATTTTAGATTTAAATTAAATCAAATATTAACATTTCAGAGTTCATGGTGATTTTCGTGTCGTCCCCTCGCGCAAGGAATGTCACGTACACTTGAGGAATTTTGCCCTATTTGCGTATGAGGAAGACTTCTTGAATATTGGGAATGAAACTATAATCATTGTAAACATTGTATGTTCAGCTATGTATTTCTCTAAGGAACATTCCGAAAAAAGCAGAATGCATTAATAATATTATTTCGTTGCTATGATAAAGTTTTAAATGTCTCGTTGTTGAGTATATTGCGTTTAATTTTTGAATTATAGCCTCAGAAACTACGCATCTGAATTTCAACATTTCATTCTTGCTTTTTACATGTAACTAAAGACTCTGCGTACTTTGGAAGTATCCCAAATTAAAATTTTCAAGTGAGCGGGTGACGTTGTGATTGTGCTTCAAAACGTGAATGAAGAAGAGGTTCTTAACAAGCGTGAAGTTTAACAGACAGTTCTCAACGAGCATGCAGTTCGACAACCAGTTCTCAACACGCGAAATGTTCAACAATAAGAGTTGAACGAGGGAGAGGCCGACGTCAGAGTCCGAGATGAGAACAATGCGCAACAATGTGGGGGAGTGATCGCTGATCAAGGGCGAGTACTAAGGAATCGAGCAACAATACGTTACCCAGACAAGTATATTCGTTCCGCCAAAGTTACTGAAAATCCTGTTGGGATCCGCGTCGTTTCTGCCGCCGGATCTAGTCCCGAATTGCGGCGCAATTTCGCTGGAAGCGGATGTCAACTACTTGTCTGCTTACAGCTAACTCTCGCGGTTGTCTGTAAAACAAAATTCCATTATGTATACATGAATTATGTGAATATACTGAGACCCTTGTGTTCTAGGGATACACTGTTGAGAAAATCTTAATGTTATTTTTGAACGAGGAAATCCGAGAGTCAATCAATTAATCCTCGCGGATTTCCTAGAGGAATTTACTAATCCTTGCGGATTTCCTCGCGTTTTCTCTACCACCTGATAGTAAAAAAAATTATTTTCTTTAGGAACTATGATCGATCGCATTTCTTTTTTCAGGCCACTGATTTGCAGAAAAGGTCATATGGGACAAAAAAAGTCACTGACATTGTAATTATTGGTGCAGCTAGAACTCCAATAGGTAGTTTTTTAGGGTCATTATCTTCATTTTCTGCGACGAAACTTGGAGCTGTGGCGATTCAAGTATGTACAAATTTTTAATTAGGCTCATGAGCGCGCGAGAATTACATCGTTCGTAGCCTGGTCATGAAAGTTTTATCATCGTATGAAAACGCTCTTCGACTTAAATGTGACTCTTCACGAAAAAAAATTAAATCGTGATAAATAAATTGAAATATTACTTTTTCACCCGTCAACTATCGAAGCGAGAATCAGTCCTGAAGGCGTTAATTGGTGAATCCAGAATTTTGAAAAACCTGTTGTTTTATAATTATAACATTAGCAATAAATTATGGATTATTATTATTCATTATCTAAATTTTATGTCTACTTAAAATTCTGGAAAGGATAAAATAGAGCTGGATAGGATACAGAATTTCTTCGGATCTATCTGGTTGCTTCTACAGTTTTTATGTCCGACTTTTTATACGGTACTTGGACGGTCTAATGAACTATTTATAACTGTTTTCTACCTAGTGTTATCCGTAATGTTGTTGGAAAGAATAGCACTGAAAACGGACCGATCTGCAATCACTTCCGGGTTTGCTGTCCAGTTTCTTTGTTTGTTAGACAAACAGAGGGCCCCGTCATAACACCGCTCAGGTTATAGAGTCTATTGTATCACACTCCTAAGGCGCCTTTATATCTCTGCTTGCAGGCGCACGAGCAAATAAGAAAGAAATAGATGGGAGGTAATCCTTACGCGTTCCATCTCCTTTCTCATGTGCTCGCGGGCCTGCAAGCAGAGATATAAAGGCACCATTTTAGAAATTTTTCCAAGGTAGAACAATGTATCTCGCCACTGCACTTGAGTGTCAAAAGTAAAAAGTGACTGAGAAAAACTAGAGAAAAATAAATAAAGGAGGAAAGTCAAATAAGACAGAACGTGCACAAACTCATAACTGGCATAAATAATTAGTTTATAGTTATCAACAGATTAATTCACAAATATTACATATGAAGACTACCATTGCGTAAGTATCTTCAAGTTTGTAGAAGTAAAGAAAAGAGTTTGCTCCTGAGATTTGTCTTTGCTGCATTGAAACCAGAAATGAAACGGGTGTACAAAATGTCATTCGGAGAAAAAGTAAATCAAAGTTCAATAACTTAACATTTTTTTAAATTCATAATCTCGAGTGATACGAAAGATACAGTCTGAAAATAAAGAAAGTAGCAATCAGTACTTCTTTTGTATGTTATTTACTTTGATGTCCAATAATAATTGATTTTTTTGGTTGAATAAAAAGGTACCGTGACAAAAGTCTCCCTGCGAAAAAAATTGAAATAAATTGGAAACGTTAAAGTGCCGATTCATAATTGAAAGCAATGAGAAGGCTGCCTTGTTAATTAATTTCAATTGATTTCAATTGAAAGAATTCTGATACTCAAGAAAATATTCTCAAACTTAAATAGCGACGAACAATAAAAAAATCGTTAAAAATATTCAAGTAAATTACTTTGTCGGTACCAAAAATTTCTTATAATTACTAAACATTCCGCGTGCTTTGGAAGTATTACTTTCTCATATTGCTGCATAACCAAAAAACGCAGCTTTGAAGTGTAAAAACAGTGAATTCAGTGCTGACAAATATTATTTACAATTATCCGATTAAAAATGCACTAGAGGAACCGCGAGTGTTCGAGAAATATTGAGATTTACGACAAAGCCTCACTTAAATCGTTAAGCCTAACGATACGAAACAAAAGACTGAATACGTCAAGACTAGAATTATCACATCAAACGTTTAATTTTTAATAAAACTGCAAAATTTCTTAAATTTTCATACGAATTTAAAAGAAAAAGTGTATGCCCAAGAAATATGATGTAAAATACGAGAATTTTGCTATTTCTGAGCAAAATAAAATAATTCTGGAATTGTAACATATTTTCCAGTTGAAAAACATTACAAAAATGCTCTTCGAGTAACAAGTCGTCAATTGACTTTAATGGAGTGCTCCATTAAATTGCCAAACAAGTAGGATTGCCACTTCTGTTGACGAAAGGCATGCCCTCAGAAAAGTTTCAGGCCATGAATGGAGATTGTGTGTTTAAAATGCTAGAGGTGTGAATGATCTTGAGGGAAAGAAATTGCGGGATACAATGCGCGTAGTAAAGCTAGATATTTTATGTGTACCGGAAACAAAGAAGAAGAGATGTGAGATAAGAAAGATAGAGAACGGACTCGAACTTTGATCAGAAGTAGATAATGAATCATATGGTAGCCAACGAGTCGGTTTAATTATGAATGAGGGAGCAAAACAACATGGCAAAAAGTATGAATGTGCATTCCTAGAGTACTATGGGTTAGAATGAAAGTGGGAATCAGACAACTATTCATCATAGCGTGCTGCGCTCCAGTTGACGGTGACAGTAGGAATGTAGAAGATACCTTCTGGGATTCGTTATATGTACTTGCGATCCTAGCGAAAGAATAATTTTACTCGGTTCAAATATAAAGTGATCCGCATGTATACTTGTTGCAGAAGCGAAAGCCGCGATATGATTGACTCTGTTGTAGCGGATGAAAGACTGAGAGGGCTCGTAAGGGATACAAGGGTTATGAGAGGTTCTGAATGCGGAACGGATCATTACCTCTTAGTTTGAAAAATGTACCTAGGTCAAGGGTGGGAGAAAAAAAGAATTAATAATAAGCAGAAGCAGATCCGGGTTAGAATAGGAAATTCGCAGAAACCAGAAGTACAATTGGTGTATCGTAAAAAGCTGAATAAATATAAAGGGCATCATAAAGAAGACTGGAAGACGCAATTAGGCAATAAAAATGTAGAGGGTGCATGGATCATACTGCGGGATAGCATCTTCAAGAGTGCATCTAAAGTGTGCAGTACTGTGGTTGTAGGAAGGAAGGAAGGCTGGAGATGCTTGGTCAAATGATGAAATCCGCGTGGCTGTCGACGAGAAAAAGCGAGCATACTCGAAAATGTTAAATATTAAAGGTCTAAGCGATGAGGAGAGGACTAGATTAGAAAATGACTATAGGAAAAAAACAGAAGAGTCAAGATACTAGTCAAAGAAATCAAGGATAAAATTAAAACGATATCAAAGCAATAAAAAAATGCAAAATGATTTTGAAGGAAATGAGTCATTATTTTGGAAATGAGTCAGGAAGATTAGGAAAGAAAGTACTAGCACTGAGGTATGGGACTCGGACAAAGTGAAAGACTTTATGAGTGATTTTTTCAAAAAATTATATGGAGGTCAAGCCATGGAGCATAATAATCGTGACACTGAAGAGGAAACTTTCGACAATCCCGATGTAGGTAGCGGAAAAAAATCGATATCGACGACATTATATCTGTGACTAAAAAACTAAAGAATGGTAAGGCTGCTGGTGTGGATAGTATCACCGCTGAAATGCTTAAGAGAGTGGTGGCGGATATTTGTTTTCGTGGCAGAGCAAATTATTGAATATGTGTGCTGTGAATGGTGAAGTTCCAAATGATTAGAGGAAGGTGATTATTGTCCCGCTCTACAAAGGGTATGGTGATATATGTAACTGTACTACTTATAGAGCGATTAGCCTATTGAGTACCGTAAGCAAAATATTTACCAAAATACTAATTTGGAGGGGGAAAGAAAAAGTAAAAAAGTGGTTTTTTTCGAGAACGGCTCGACCGATTTCAATGAACAAAATATATGTTGTAGACACTAATGAGACTATTCAACAACAACAAAATTTTGAAAAGAATTGCAGGTAGAAAATTTTTTCTGAATATTTCAAAAATTTTATTTGAGGTTATGTTGTAGAGTGACCACATCCATATGCGACACTGCGCACCATTATGGTGCACTGCTTTCGACCGCATACTTTGCAACACAGCTCTATTGCATTTTTCCATGGTGAGAAAAGTCGTTGAAATTGAAGATAGCATTGTAATTGATGTAACTAATGAAATTAAATACATCATAAGTAAAATTTCCTTCATAAACGTCTGCAGTTAGTCTATTCAAACTATAGTTTCCGGAGTTCACCACGAGCAGGTTGCAGTACGATTTTAAACTCCTTTCTCCAGGGTGATCTATTATTGTGAGTCCCCTCGCCTCTCACAAATCGGGGTGCTTTATCATCGTGAGTCCCCTTGCCTCTCACAAACCGGGGTGCTTTATTATCGTGAGTCCACTTACCTTTTACAAATCAGGGTGCTTTATTATCGTGAGTCCCCTCGCCTCTCACAAACCTGGCTGCTTTGTTAGCATGAGTCCCCTCGTCTCTCACAAACCGGGGTGCTTTATAATCGTAGAATGTCATCTAGAGCTATTCATTTTTTAAGGCAGCGAGAAAAGGCGTTTGCTTCATTTTCATCACTTACTAATTTTATTCTACCTGCGATTTTTTAAAGTTAAGTGTCACAACCAACGCACATGAGTTTTTGTTGTAATGTAGACATGTTTGGATGATAGGATCACAATAAATATTCAAATCGCAAAAACTATGTTTTCAACTGTGTAGAGTAACGCATACGACTATTGCTGACATGAAACAGACGAATATCGCAGAGTTTTATGGCACATTTACTAACGAAAATTGAACACAAGAAATAAATGAAGATCGCAAGAGACACTTGTAATAATTGAAAGATTGCAATAAGTAGTAAGATCGTTCAAGTTATTTGAGCAATCAATTAAAATAGCGTACAGGTGAGAATAATGACCAAGATTAAATAAAGCTCACAGCGTGAATGGGCTCTCATACAAGAATCAGAATCAGGAAACAATTGAAGATTACACAATGAGATGGCAAGTGAACGTAAATTGCGAACATGAACAAATGATGATCACAATGCGGAGTAATGCATAAACGACTATTACTAGTAAGAAACAAACAAAGATCCTCAAGTTAGATGGCACATGGTCTAAAGAGAATTAAGATCAAGAAACAAATGAAACTAGCAGCGTGGATGGGCGCACGTATGAGAATCAAAAACGGAGTAATGCATAAACGACTATTACTAACTAAAAACAAACGAAAATCGCCAAGTTAGATGGCTCATTGTCTAGAGAGAATCAAGAAAAGAAACAAATGAAGATCGCAAGAGGCACTTGCGATGATATTAAGATCGCAATAGGTAGTAGGATCGTTAAAATCATATTTTGTTTCGAATGAAATAGCATATGGACGAGAATCATAAACAAGAACGAATGAAGTTTGCAGCGTAGGAAGACGCATGAAGGAAAATCAAAAACAGGAAACAAATGAAAATCACACAATGAGATGACACATAAACGAAAATTACGAACAAGAACAAATGAAGATCGCAGAGTAGAATGACTCATGAACGAGTGATACTAACAAGAAACAAACGAAGAGCGCAAGATTTCAAATGAAATTATATTATGAAAAAACTCATGTGTGCTGGCTATGTTATATTTCTGAAAACACCCTAGTTATAATGAAGCACCCCGACTTGTGGGAGGCGAGGGGCTCACAATAATGAAGTACCCCCGAGAAAGGACTTTAAAATCGTACTGCAACCTCCTCGTGATGAACTCTGGAAACTATAACTTGGATAGGCTAACTGCAGACATTTATGAAGGAAATATTACTCATGATGTATTTAATTACATCAGCTGCATCAATTACAATGCTATCGTCAATTTCGACAACTTTTCTAATCATGAGAAAATGCAATTGTTCCACCGGTTAAAAAAATTCCACAAAAATATATGTTATGAAGGATATTCCAAGGAATGTTTATGCAAAATGAGGATATGGTTACTCTAGAACATAACCTCAAAAAAAAAAAATTGAATGATTCAACATTTTTTTTACCTGTAGTTTTTTTATTTTTTGGAATAGCCTTATTAGTATTTACAACATATAATTTGTTTATCAAAATCGGTGAAGCCGTTTTCGAGAAAAACCACTTTCTCCATTTTTATTCCCCCCTCCATAACTCCCACAAAAATGAATTTTTAGTGTTATTATTGGGAGAAATGTTACTTTGCATGGATGCGAACCTAAGACAGAAATGTCAAGTTAATACATGCGGGGGCAGATTTTGTATGCTTACCCGGCTATGTCCTTTATTTAAACAATAAACTATTGCTATCACGTATTAATAGATCGTACATATTATTTAGTGTCGACAAATTTCCAATCCATCCGGTTGAAGGAACGAAGTCTTTACACCGCGAAATGACTAAGATATGCATTTTTTCATTAAATTTGTTTATAACATTAACCATTACTGTGGATTTGAAAAAACGGTTACTAAGCATTGTTCTTAGTTCTATGTATATTTGGAACAAAAAATTAAAAAATTTATTTTCCAAGTGTTTTCAATTTTGTAGTAGCTCTTCACACATTAATTTGTTTAAAAAAAACATTCTTCTTTAAATATTATAATCTGCTCGATATTATTTGAAAGAAGGGTCTCCACTGTCCGGGAAAATTTTGTTTGCCCCACTGTGCAAGGGGACCTTTGGGAAAGCAACCGAGTATCTTAAATCTTAGTTCTTAACCGTACTTCCCTGAGGAAGGTGTATTTTAATTACCTGGGCTACCAAGTTCAATTTTCAGAACAATTGGATCTTTGAGAAAGCATTCGAGTATCTCAAAAATTAGTTTCTGACCCTACTTCCCCGAGAAAGATGTATTTCCATCACCGGGACCACCTGGTTCAATTTTTAGAACGACTGGACTTTTGAGAAAGCATCCGTGTATTTTAAATTTTAGTTCGTAACCTAGCCTCCTCGAAGAAGATGTAATTTCCTTCGGAAAACCATTCGGGTATTTTGATTTCAGTTCTCAACCCAAATGCCTTGAGAAAGATGTATTTTTATCACCTGGACCATTAGGTTTAATTATTGCAACCACTGGACCTTTGGAAATCTATCCGCGTATCATGAATTTCAATTCCTAACCGTACTTTCCCGAGGAAGATGTATTTTCATTACGTGGACTACCAGGCTCAATTTTTGGAATGACTGGACCTTTGAGAAAGCATTCCTAACCGTATTTCCCTGAAGAAGGTGTCTTTTCATCACCTGGGTAACCTGGTTCAATTTTTGGAACGACTGGGCCTTTGAGAATGCATCCGAGTTTCTTAAATTTTAATTTTAATCTTACTTTTCCGAGAAAGGTGTATTTTCACCATCTGGACTACCAGGTTCAATTTTTAGAACGACTGGATCTTTCAAAAAGCATGCGAGTACCTTAAATTTCAATTCTTGACCGTACTTCCCCGAGGAAGATGTATTTTTATCACCTGGGCCACATGGTTCAATTTTTAGAACGACTGGATGTTTGACAAAGCATCCGTGTATCTTAAATTTTAGTTCGTAGCTTAACTTCCACAAGGAAGACGTATTTTTAACACCTGGATTACCAAGATTATCTGTCCGGCAGACTATAGCAGTGTGCCCTTATGTATTTCGACCTGCTGAATCCGAATCCAGAGTCAGAAATGTCAGATTAGCTCATGTTTCATCGCTAACTTCAGAAAACACCCGTAAAGAGCTAGTTTTCCGCCAAATTCGATTTTTTTCCTAACTTTGTAGAAGTAGTGATCTATATATTTTTGGGGTTGCTGAATCGTAAGATGATGTCAGATTTTGGAAATTCAAAATGGCGGTTTGAATATGGCGGCCTCGGGTGTGCAGGCTTTTATAACCCTGTGGGTTATGAAGGCCGGGCGTTATCAAAACCCGGGGCATGCAAGCTTCTTTAACATCATGATCTGGGGCAAGCCGGCTTTTGTCAATACACCACCAGGGAATTTTATTTTTCATATCTATAACTCATCAGCTCAGATCTGAGCATCTGCGCGTGAATAGCTTCTACAATTCACTCTCTTTTTTATGATATTGACTTCTCTTATTCTGGAAAGATCTGTGTAACGGCTTTTTTTATATTTCTGTGCTTTCTCGGGAATATCTCGCGCGAGCATCAGACAGAAAGCAGCCATCATATGTTTCTTCCACCTGCCTTGGTATCGCGCTCCACATCCTTGAGGTCCTGATGGAATCTTTCACCGTATATACAGGTATAATATGAGAATCCAAGAAATGCAATTTAAGATTCATCAAGCAGCCCATTTCCCCATAATTCTTTACCATTTCGGCTAGTTTTTCTCTGTGATCGTGACTTTTGTGGTTCCCTAGGAAATTCCCAATCGCCCATTTAGAACTGAGCCATACCGCTCTTTCTTCTTCTTTCATCTTGGTAACAAAACTTTCGTCTCTCATCATTTTTCGTATTTGAGGACCGTCAAAAATGCCTTCCCGCAGTTTTGCATCACAAATGTTCGGAAACTTTTGTTGCGGATACTGGAAGCATTCACCCTCTTCATTCAGAGCTTTACCCATTGTTTTGTTAGTTCTAATTTGATATAAAGAAGTGAAAGGAGGACTTTAGAGGGACCGACTAATGGTTCCTTTATAATGTCCTTAGACCCTGGTTGCAAAGACGTTCTTCTTGGCCATTCTTTTTTCATGTAATGGTTTTTCCTATCTCTACTGTCCCATTCATATAGAAAGCATGGATTCTTTGTGTAACCCGATTCTGATTTTTTCCAGAACTACTTCCATGTTCGGCTACTCTTCTTTCATAACCACCTAATGTCACCTAATGTCAGAAGCTCTGATCGATCTTTGGACAAGCCCAACTCTCGAACCAGATCATTGAGTTTTTCTTGTGTAATTTTTGCTGGCTTTTTCAGAATATCATATGGAATGCAGTTATTTTCAGATTTATTTCAGACATTTTCAGATTATTCTTCTAAACTCTCGTCAATATCCATTCGATCAAAGTCAAAAGTGCCACTGTCGTGGCACATTGTGGCAAAAAAGGCAGATCATAATCGTGGTTCACTGCGTTGATGAAATCACTCAAGTTACTCTCCTCTTCACTCTTTATAAAAACTTTTATTAACTCTAAGTAAACATAAATGTCTGGGACATACAGTAACCAAAAGCAAAAAAATCACATGGGAATATTAGTGACTGTATTTTGATATTCGCGAATGAAAGACTCTATTTTCTTGTCAGTAAGATCATCAAAACTTAGGGGTATATCCGGCAATGCAACTCCCATTAAATTCTGGAAGGGCTCGTTACTCAATGAAATGCATTCAGAAGATTCTATATCTTTGATTACTGAGATAGTACTTTCAGACCTATCGGCCGACCTGGATATGCATCAGAGTCTTAATGGAAATTCTCGCAACTTGGGATATTTTCTTGTGGCAGAATTGAAAAAATTGCTCGCCTCGGATTTTTCTGTACATAAAGTCGGGATCTTCACGTACCTCAAGAAGTTTGCGTCGCAAATCTTCTTCAATAAATCTACTTCATCCTTCAAACGGTAAACGTCCTCAATTCTATCTTGAAATTAGGTAATTGAATCATAAATTGACAACGTAAATCGTTCACTTGCAATAAAAACATGTCTAATCCACTGCGGAAGGAATCGATGTGATCCATGAATTTTGGAAGATTCTCCTCCTTGGTTTGTAAGATACCGTTCAAAATATTCAATTCACAAATTATATCTATAAGAAATGCCAGTTCCGTTTAAAAATCGAGGTCCTAAAAGGTAGCTGCGACTTCGTTTAAAGTTTCACTTTTACTATTTTCCGAAAAACCTCTTCAAACATTTATCGGAACTCAACCACCAAACACCGTAATTCAACGGAAGATTACCGTCAACGGCATTACTTCCTTCCCAGATTTCACGAAACAATTGGTGAGAAAGTGATTTATTGCCACCTCTAATTACATTATTCACTCTGATAACTGTGCTCATTGTAGGTGCTGATTTAACATCTTTTGCACACAATGCTTCTTGATGAATTATACAATGAATAAAAGTGCACTTCAAGACTGTCTTTTTAAAATGAACGCACAGACCCTCGATACGACCAACCATAGCTTTGGCTCTGTCCGTCGTCACTGATGTGCATTTTTCAAATCCGCTAAATTCATTGACAATTCTATCAAGAGCAATGCATACATCCATTCCTTTCGTACTGCCAAGCAATAGTTCTATTCTTTAACATCTCTTTGTGCATTGAAAAATCAGCTTTAACTATACAAGCAAATATGAGATGCTCAATTATGTTGATTATATCTGTACTTTTATCCATGCAAAGTGAAAAAATATAAAATTTTTAAGTAAACTTTTTAATTTATTTCAAAGTTAATCAACTATCTCATCTATTCTACTCCTAACTGAACCTTTTGAAAGTAGAAGGCTATGAAATTTTTGATCAACTTCTTCTTCCTTGAAATATTCTGCCATCAAAATTGCACACTTTTATATATTCCTCATCAACATAGCAACCTTTATGCTGGGCTATTTTTAAACAAATGATATACGATGCTTTGACAATTTCATGTTTTATAGAGGAAGATTTCAATTCATTATTGACTTTCAAATTGTTAAATTCGGAAAAAGACGATGATGAATTGAACGACGAACCTGATAATAACGATGATGATTGAGTTATGCTTTCTTGTGTTGACGATGACGACAGCGGTGTTGAAAAAGTTATTGTGGTCTGGAAAACTCGTTGTGATCAGTTAGTATAGCTGTCTAAAGAATTTGAGCGGTGATTGGTCAGAGTCGTTATAATAAATCAAGCAGACATTATTCTAGACTTTAAAAAGATGTTATAAATTCAATACGAAGTTTGAAGTGTCTTGTAACGATGTTATAACAGGCACAAAATTAGGAGTATGGTGTAGTTTGTAGTTTGTCATTTACCGCCGTTGTCCATGCGCAGCGGCCGAGTTTTTGGTTTGATCGAATAGTGTTATACGAGTTTTCTATCGAACTCTTCCGGGAGAAACGGAACTCTGACTAGAACTCCTGGAACTTTTAAAACGTACAAATTCAAAATTTTTGGGTCACTTCAAACTGCATTAGCTTTTTGGATTTTGGTTTGATCAAAAAGTGTCGAACGGATATTCTGTAGACCTCTTTTTGGGGGAACAGAACTATGATCAGAACTCTTGGAACTGCTTACAAAATTGTTTTTAAAATTATGGAATTTTGAAAACGTTGTAACTTTTGCGTTTTTGATTTTTTCGGAATTAAATTTGGGCGCAACTCCAGAACTCTTTTGGAACTCAAGGATTGTTAAAAAAAGATGTAATTTCTGGAAAGTGGGTGATGATTAATTTTTTTAACAATTTTATTTTGAGGAAATTTGCCGGAACTATTTTTGAAAAGTATCAAGAACATTAGAATTATGCTACATCCACTCAGGACTTTAAAAAAAAGTTCTCTTTTGTAGAAATGAGCGGGAACGTGAACTTAGTCCCGCATTTTGAAAAATTGATTTTTTTGCCCATTTAAACGCCGGTTCTATTTTTAGATGTTATCAGGAACTCTGAAACTATCCAAAAGGATGCAGGAACTCTAAAACAAAATTTTAAATTTCAAAAGTGGGTGTGCAACGCATGTGCTAGCCCTGTGAAGGAAAAATAAAAACAGAAATAGGTACAGGGAACATCATTTCGTGGACGGTCCATTATGGCAGGCACTGTTAGCAGGGGCGGCGAAACATGTATGGAGTGTATGGAGTTCTCCACACATGGGAAGCTTCCATGTATGGAATTCCATACGTGGGAGCCGCCGCAGCTGGTGTGGTATGTTTCGGGAATTCCGAGCTTTTATGGTGCATTTATACCTCTGGCTCTGTCCGTCCGACCGGTGCAGGCAGAAAAGTTATAAGAGTAAAAGAGATAGAGAATACTGTTTGTCCAATT
>JAUMHM010022333.1:0-16710 GCA_032362435.1 Melikaiella ostensackeni
TTTGTGACACACACACACACACACACACACACACACACACACACACACACACACACACACACACACAAGTTCTTATAAGATCCGAATTGGATATGTAAGGGTGCTAGCCAGGTTGCTCACCGTTGACTGTTATTATTGATTAACAACGTCCCTCCTATTAAATGCGAATCTCTATCAATTTCGCTAAAGGTTGCATGATATGCATGCAACTTAGAGAATGTCAATATGGATTCCCCATGTATAAGCATCTTGGTGGGCTGTGTGGAAAGGGGTCTGTCGATTCATTACCAAAAGTAAGGAAATAAAAATCCATTCACTTGCGTTTGAAAGTGTTCCGAAGTCTTCGGAATTGCGTATCTGGCACTGTCGATCACTCTAAAAGATTGGGACCGATTCAAAATGACTGCTTGAAATGAACATTCCAGTACATTGCAGATTCGAAGCCATTCATGGAACTGACTGATTCATATAGTCGCAAAGCAACCCAGTTTCAAATATCAGAACCTGCAACTGACAGATATGCCATTCACCGAGTGATATCCTAACTATGATTGAAAGTAGGTATTTAAATTCAGTTGCTTATATGTCCTTGTATATATATATTGTTTAATAAGCATATATAGGTCCTTATGAGGTCTGAATTGGATAAGTAAGGGTGGCTGCTAGGTCGCCTGCCGCTGGCTTTTATTATTGATTAAAAGCGTCATTCCCACTGAATCTGAATCCTGACTATTTTTTGTAAAGATTGCATGACATTTACAGAACTCAGAGAATGTCAATATGGATTCCCCATATGTAAGCATATTGGTGGGCTCTGTGAAAAGTGGTTCGGCGACTTATTGCCGATAGCGAGAAAATAAAAATACATTCACTTGCGTTTGAATGGGTTTTCGAAGTATTCTAAATTGCGTATCTGTCACTGGAATCCCAGATTTTCGCTGATTTTCTTTTCAGAACCATTACATGTTTTTTGATCGACAATCCCTATATACTACCTTACCAACTATTCCTTCCATATCATCTTAACCAGTACCAGTCTGAAAATTGTAGCTCTATCCCGCAACACCTTCTTCCTTATTCTGCTTCTTTAGGGAGGAGTAATAAATGTCCTTGCACATATTGTTCAACAAGAGTGTATAGGTCCTTCTGAGGTCTGAATTGGATCTAAAACGGTTCTTGCCAGATCGCCCGCAGCTGGCTCTTATTGTCAGTTAAAAACGTCACGCCTGCTAAATATGAATCGTTATCATCTTCTGTAAAGATTGGACATGTATAGAACTCAGAGGATGTTATTACGGATTTTCCATATGTAAGAATATTGGTGGGTTCTTTGAATAGCGATCTTTTGATTTATTGCCAACAGGCAATATCCTAACTACGTTTGAAATTAGAGATTTAAGGTCGTTAGCGGAATACAGAAATAGTATCAGGATGTTAGTTTTTTCCATACCCAGAGACTAATTGACTGCATGAATGCCCTTGCATATATTGTTCAATAAGTATGTATAAGTCCTTCGGAGGTCCGAATTGGATGTGTGAGGGTGCTTGCTTGGTCGCCCGCTATGGGCTGTTATCATTGATCAGAAACGTCACTCCTACTGTATCTGAATCTTTTTTTATCTACTCTAAAAATTGCATGACATGTATAGAACTCTGAGAATATCAATATGGATTTTCCATATGTAAGCGTATTGGTCGGTTTCATGAATAGCGTTTGTTCAATTTATTACCGATACGGATTATCCGAAATACTACTATACTACTATAAAACTATACTCCCTCCTATATACCGGATGTTTGTTTTTTCCAGAACCATAGACCCACTGAGTGCCACAGAGTGCCCTCTATAACTGCGTATACAGCGTCCAGCGTTTGATACAGAATGATAAACTCCAGAGATGAGGTGGGAGATTGCCGATATAATTTTGTCAAAACTAGACTGGTAAATGCGCCCTCTTCGGGGGTGCACCTAAGACTTATTTTGATCCGCTTTGGTAACTGCCGTCAGACGAATGGGCCTCTCTTTGTATACATATGATCGGCAATCTGCCACCTTACCTGTGTTGATTCGTAACGTCAATAACATCATAGACCCACTGAGTGCCCTCTATAACTGCGTATACAGCGTCCAGCGTTTGATACAGAATGATAAACTCCACCACCTTACCTGTGTCTCTCTCTGGGAGCGTTCGGCAGGGCAGGGTCGCGGTTAACACCATAAGAGCAACAAAGATGGTAATAAAGCACTTTTAGGACCGAATTATGCCTGTGGAAATACGTCGCTCCCACGTGAGTGGAACACTCGGATAGTATGTGCCGTAGGTGCTCAGAGTGTGCATGTTAAGCTCTGCACCTGCCGCTCAGAACTTCTTCACGTAAGATGCGGCTACGGTATACCAAGGTGGAAATCACACCTTCCTGATAGGCGAAAATAAAACCCTCTGTGTCTGAATTAAATCCGGGTGATTTAAGGAAAGCAAACGTTAACATCGACAATGACTGATCTTTTACATTTCTGTGGAAATTTCCGTGCATTTTCTTGTCGTGGAGCTGTTCGAGGAAGTTGTTGACCTCTGCTTTCTTCACTCGGGCTTTTAGAAGTTAGGCTTCTTGATGGACTAATGCACTTGGGTTCAGACAAGTTATTGGCCTGCATTTCCTTGGGTTGGACAAGTCGCCTCTCTTCAGTAGGAGTACAGTGCGTCCTAACACCAGCCACTGCGGAACAGGCGTTTCCGACTTTGAATATGAGGTGAAGGTCGGGGCCAGGTGTTGGTGTGTAGAAGCAAATTTCTTCCACCAGAAGTTCTTGATACCATCCAGTCCGGCCGTGAAGAAGTTCTTCATACCCCTAGTGCTTTCTTCACCTCTTCGGCAGTGATTGGTGGACATTGTTCCTCGGACTTTATGAGTTTGTCGCACAGCTCTTTGAAACGCATGATGTTCTACGTGTTTTCATGCAGTGGTTGTTGAGCTTTGTAAATCTTTCTCTAAAAAGTTTCTACCTGCTCGGACATAGGTAGATTATTGATAGGAAAAGGAGGATCGCTGAAGAGGCTCGGTGAGTAAGCGAGAAACTGTTGATTCTCCCGGAACCTTCCCTACCTCTTCTGTATTCTCCTCCAAATGCTACATAATACCCGTATTTTGTCGACAATGTGCTGCTTTGATAGTCAGCAGCTTTGACTTGTTCAATGTCTGATGGTTGATCCTTTGTTCGTGAGCGAACTGTTGGACCCTTATCGTAAAAGGCTCATCCGATGTTATTCAGTCAATCACATTCTGAATACGGGACGCTTTGTGTCTATCCCAGACTATATTCTTGTTCAGCTGATGCAAGCGCCCTTTGGTATTTTGATCTATCGTCAGCTTTACCCTTCGATTTGAATCGGCCAAAGCTCTCGGCGCATCATAAACTGAGCAAGTAAATGTCCAGAGGTCGGACTCCTGCGAGAGATCCTCACGAAGGGTGTCATCCTTTTGCAGGCGCGCTATGTAAACCTCTGCGATCAAGGATAATGCTGGCATCGTAGCAATCCAGCAAGTCATCTCAAAGTTGATCCGTCCACTCTAGACGTCGACCGTCTCGCCGATCCGTCATCGTGTCTCTATCCAAATTATTTGCAGCACCCCGAATTCTAGGGTGGTCGGCGCTGTTTGCCAACCCATTGTCGGGTGCTTTACGCTTTACAACCGTGAGATGGGTGACTACATGGTACGATGTAATCACGATGAAGGGTCGGCGAAATCCTCGTGAGTCGTAAGGACAGGGAGCGACCCAAGAATGACAGCTCTTTGCATCCATCTTGCAAGTGCCTTGGCATTTTTTAAATATAATTTATATATATACGGATTCCACCTTAAACTGTGGGTCCCCTCGAAAGACTCACGGTTGTGAGACGTGGCCATATGTGTGTTTTATCGCGGTTCTGCTGGAGGCTGATGTCATTTCTATGGCATTTGCTTCCAGTAGGACCCCGCGGTGATTTTTGGACCTAATTTCTGAATATATTTATATAAATATAATATTACATATATAAAAAATAGGTTATATAAACACCGCAGGGTGACTGCCATTCGAAAATGACACAGGCTCCCAGTAGAACCAAGGTAAATTACACTTACAGTTGAAGTTGTGGGTTTTCAGTTATAAAATAATTAACCTGGACCAATTAGGAGCTCGGTATAAGGAGTCGTGCGTGCGTGAACGAGAGTCAAACTCCGTGTAAGTGACCATCGGTTCTCCCTTTGGCATCTCCACCATGGCGCTCGCTCGCATGTTAGACACGGCGCGACGGGTAATGAGAGCGCGCTAGTGCTCTCGAACTTCGAGAACAAATACCGATCTTCAAGATGACAGACAGAAAGGGGAAGTTTGAATATTCAGAAAAAGCAACGAAAAAATCTTTGCACGAATAGTTAGCGTGAAACAATACCAAGGGATGCTAACTAGGCACTTGTACTGGCTTACTTCGAAAAATCTTAAGAGTTGAAAAATGTGAACTAAGGGTTGCGCGACAAATTTTCCTAGGGCACCACGGATTTTTTTAACAACTCAATGACCCAAGGGATGAGTTTAGAGTATCCCTATGAAACCACCCTCGGAGTGACACCGATGTGTATTTACTTTGAGGGGTGCTAGAAATTTTTGTTTATCGCCTACTTAGAAAGATCGAAGAATTTCTGCACTAATCAAAGTGGTTGGTACTACGGATTTTTTCAACAATTTTATTGTTACTATATCCTAATGAAACCGTCCTCGGAGTGACACTGATGTGTATTTACTTTGGGAGATGCTAGAAATTTTTGTTCATCTCCTACTTAGAAAGATTTTTTTAAAGCTTCAAAGCTTTTAGTGTATTTTAAAAGATTTCAAGGGACTTGAAAGAATTTCAGAGATTTCAAGAGATTTTAAGATATTTCACAAAAATTCATCTGATTTCAGAGGATATCAAATTTTCAAAAATTTTCGCAGACATTTTAAGAGATATTACAAATTTTATGATAATTAACGGGATTTCAAAGTATTTCAAGGGATTTGTGGGGTTTTTATTACACCTAAGGGAGGTTATAGGATCTCCAAGGACTTGAAAGATTCAAATAATTTAAATAGATTTTGAAGAATTTGAAATATTGTAGGGTACTTTACAAGATTCCAAGAAATTTCAACTGATTGGAAAAAATTTCAAGAATTTCAAGGGATCTTAAAAGGGTTTATCAAAGGATTTCATGGAATTTCATGGAGTAAGTGAAATGAAAAGAAATTTCAAAAGACTTCTAGGGGTTTCAAGGGATTTCGACGGATTTCACGGAATTTTCTGGGCTCTCAGAAAATTTCAAAGATTTAAATTTTTTAAAGGGAATTAGAAAAAATATAAAAGATTTAAAGAAATCCCGTACGTTATACGGAATTTGAAAAGATTTTTAAGGATTGTACAAGATTTAAGGAATTTTAAAAATTTCAAAGGATTTCAGAAAATACAGTGTATTTTTAAAGATTCCGAGGAATTTCATGAGATTTCAAAGAATTTTGTAGGATTGTCGATAATTTAAAGAGATTGAAAAATTTCGAAGGAATTTCAAATGATTTCGCGAGATTTAAAATATTTCAAGGAATTTTACAATATTTGAAGATTTCATAGGATTTCAAAAGAAATGAAAAGATTCCATGAGAAAAAAAATTAAGAAATTGAATTCAGAATAAATCAAAATTTAAAATTCTCTATAACTCCAACATTCAAATTCAACCACAAAATTCTTGGAAATTGAAAAAAAAAAAACAAGAATCGAACGACCAAATTTGGCAGCACACTCTTAAATGTCTCCAGCCAAATTAAAAAGCAAAAATAAAAAGTGAGGAAAGAAAACGAAAGCAACCTCTACATACCCTTCCTTCTTTTTTCTCTCGTATTCTTTCTTTAAATCACAACCAAAATCATTTACAAAAAGTCTACCAATTTGCACCGAAATATTGGAAGATTTTTTGTTAATGTTTTCTTATTTTAATTGGAGAATTTGAAATAAGAAATACGAGAAAGAAAAAGGAAGAAAGAGATTCGGAGGTTGCTTTCTTTTTCTTTACACTTTTTTTATATTGTTTTTATTTATTTAAGTGGAGGCATTTAAAAGTGTGATGTCCAAATTTGATCGTTAGATTCTTTGTTTTCTTTTATACTCAATTCTCCATATACTGCGCCTCGGCTTGCTGCATCCCTAGAATTCTGGCAGCTCGCACTCGTAGACGAAGGAGCCCGAGGGACAGGAGAAGACGCGTGGCGTCCTTGACACAATCATGCAGTACCGTAGCGACAAAGCGGTCAGTGCTTCAAGTGGATAATTTCATCAGTTCGCGTCAGTTCACTGTCAGTGTTTCCGTTGGTTTTGGTTATTTGTTACAAAAATGTCAAAAAGAACGCGTTTAACATTCGAAGAGCAAGTCGAGTTTATGGACAAAGTTAAATCAGGTGCCTCAAAACAGTCTATTTTACAAAAAAATATGGTATCTGTGAGAGAGCGTGCGAGTGTGTGATAGCTCGCGAATCTGAGTTAAGGAATTAGGTTAAAAGACATGACTATTTGAAGAAAAAATCGTCGAGAACAAGTGATAGTGTGGTTTTGGAGGCTGCTGTGTTAAAGTTGCTTAAACAAGTTAGAGACACAGGTGATCCAATATAGTGACCGATCATCAGAGAGATAGCTCTCATTTTAAGCAAGAAGTTTAACGGTCCTCAAACGTTTAAAGTAAGTAAGCAGACGGATTTCAGGAGTTCGTAAAGGATTCTAAGAGATTCTAAAGCTTTTAGGGTAATTCAAAAAATTCGAAAGGATTTCGCGCGATTTTGTTGAAGATGTATATTGTATTCCAGAGTTCAAAAATTGTTAACTCCTTGATATATTACTTAAAAAATTGCATGACATTTTGCTACTATTTTTAAAATTCACGCTACTATTGACACTATTTTGAATTTCTCAAATCAGTCTGAATCTATATTTGACTATATTTGACATTATCGACCGAGTGTGACGTACGGATAGAACACTCTATACCTCTCGGATCTCGTATTTCGTACTGAAGTTTATGTATAATTTATAAACAATTTTATGCATTGAATTATACGTATTTTTCCAATAAAGTTCATTGTAATAATTCAAAAAAGGTACCTGGAAAAATTTATTTTTTCTTCTTGGAAAACCTGGAAAAGTCCTGGGATTTTTTTGTTAAGAAACGCTAGTCACCCTGATTAATCGAAGAGATTGGCACCACGGATTCTTTCAACAACTTAGTAATCTGAGGGACGATGGTACAATAAACCCAAGGGACGATGGTACAACATGCCCATGAAACCACCTTTGGAGTGACACCAATCTGTATTTACTTTAGGGGGTGCTAGAAATATTTGCTCATCCCCTACTAATAAAGATAGAAGTATTCTTCAGTAATCAAAGTAGTTGGCAACACGAATTTTTTGAACAATTCAATGAGCCAAGGGATGATGTTATAATATCCCTATGAACCAACCCTCGGAGTGACACTGATCTGTATTTACTTTGGGGGGTGCTAGAAATTTTTGTTCATCGTATACTTAGAAAGACGAAGAATTTCTGCAGCAATCAATGTGGTTGGACCGTAGAATTTTTTTAGTAACCTGTCGACCCAAGGGATGATGTTATGACATCCCTGTTAACCCACCCTCGGAGTGACACCGATCTAAATTTACTTTAAGGGGTGTTAGAAATTTTTGTTCATGCCCTACTTAGGAAGATCGAAGAATTTCTGCAGTAATAAAAGTGGCTGGCATCACAGATTTTTTGAACAACTCAATGACCCAGGGGATGATGTCATAACCAAGGAATGAAACCGAAACCGTTATTTTCATCTGAAAAAGAACGAACCCGAAACCAATTTGAACACTGGAACCGGTTCAAATCGGTTTTTAGAAAAATTTTCTCGATCATTGTTGTGAAGGAATCTGTTTTTCATATATTTCAAAATTTATTCAATTTGAATTTGGCACCAGTATTTATGGCGGCAACTGTAGCCGATTTCAGCGCCGCTCATCGGCGATTTTTTGTCCAGAACGTTTGGCAACACTGACTGTGTGTAATTGTGTGACAATGTTCGTGTCTGGATGTTCCTTGTATGTCGTGAATAAGAAATAAAACAATGTTTTATTATGATTTTAAATAAACGTTTCAAATAGAAAATCGTTTCAAAGGAAAAATCTTGAGTACGAACAGTTCTCCTCCCGCATGGCGTTCTAAGTTCTAACCTACAAAGTAAAAATACACTGTCTTCCTTTACCTTCTAATTTTTATTGTAGTAAACGTAAAATTCCAGTTCTATTAAGTGTACTTCATCTGCGACACAAAATGCCGAGATTAAGAGACAATCCATGTCGGCATTCATTTGAATATTGTGCTCGAACAAGAAAAAGTATATGTACAATCAAAAAAGACAATGAAGAGCAATGCCGCACAGAGATACAAGTAAATAAAAATTTGATTAGAATTCTTTTTTCATAATAGATTATATTCTATTTTATTCTATTAGATTATATTTTATTACTTATCAAAATCGAAACAATGATCTCGTCATAAATTGATTGCTCAAATGAAGTATTATTGTTTTTAGGTTATGCTTATTTGCAACCACTGGATGCCCGTAAATTCTCGTACGTACGGAAGTGTACGAGAGTGCGCACAGCCATCCTGTGGTGATGAATAAACAGTACCTCGTTTTTAATTTTTTTGTTTCTAAAAATGTCATTCTTGAAATAAAAAATTTTATGTATTCTTATATACGTGAATTTCAGAACTGAAATAATCATTGTTTCAATTTTGATGAATGGTATTCTGTAAAAAAATATTTTATGAATTCAAATATGAACATACGTAAATTTTAGGGCGATCACGGAGAAAATTTATCTCGATACATCAAAAATTCACATCCTCAGATATATTCAAAAATAATGGCCGAGAATACACTGAAAAAAAGGCAACACCTGAAACAGCACCAGATTCGAAAATCAGAAAAATCACTGACGTCTGGGCGCCTAAGATTAGCCTAGAATAGTATGGGAAGCTTGTCTTGAAATTTGTTCGGTTAGTGGGAGACCTTTTTCAATTTTCTACGATTCGGGATTTCGAAAAATTCTTGAACCGATTTTAAAACCTTTGGGATTGACACTAAATAAACACAACATCAGAGATGGAATAATCGAGAAGGCTTAAACCGTTCAAAAGCTTATTCAAAATGATATAGAAGAAAAGCTGTTGTGGTTAAAACTAGACTGCGTAACGACCCTGAATAGATCCTTAGGTATATCATATTCGTTTTTTATGTCCGTTTTCACTTGCAATACTTGACAGTGGAGCAAAGGTAGTGAAAACTGTTAATATTTTGTACTTGAACGATAACAACGACAAAGATATAGTCGAAGAAGAAACAGAACATGAAGAGAAAAATCAAGAAGAAAATGAAGATCATAGCGATGAATCTTTGGTTGTTGTAGAACTTCTTGATACTGTTGCAACTGAAACATCTGATGATTGCATAGGTAAAGAACCCGTGTCAAAATTTGAATGTTCTTTTAGTCTTCGCTTCAAAAACACCGAGGTTTCGAAAAGTACTTGAATTTTAGGCTCGCGTTGTGCTGCTCATACATTGCAACTGGCAGTCAGTGCTGTGTTAAAGCTACCTCAATTCAGCAACATCATTTCGAAACCTAGACAGATAGTGAAGAAGTTGCGATCGCTGAATATCACTGTTCTTCTAAAGGTTCAAGGTATAAGAAGATCTCCTATTGACGTGTCTGCAGGCTGGGGTTCCACGTTTGAAATGATTTCCACTCTGAAAGATCTAGAAGTACGAACTTTCTGCCAAAACTTGGTAGCGACCAATAAGGAATTTCACCTCAGTTCCGCAGAATGGAAAAAAATCGAAGATATCGTAGAGCTGCTCGAACCATCTTACGTTGCCACTAAAAAACTGCAAGGAGAGCAGCTGATCCTCGGAAATTTTTTCGCAATGTGGTCGCAATGTAAAACCAAGACGAAAAAACAAAATTCTTCATTAGTTGCACTTTTGTGTTCCGAGATGACGAGTAGAGAGGCCATTTTATCTAACAATGATGCGTTTTTGATGGCTATTTTCATGGATCCACGTTACAACATCACTTTATCGGCTGCGCAGAGAGAACAAGCCATCATATTGCTAATAAATCTTTTCTGTAGAATGACAGCAGAGGAAAAAACTACGAGCATTAGCAATACCGAAAGCTCGAACTCTGCGAATAATCCAAAGGACACAAATTCAGAAGATGGGCCTGACGATTTTGAGTTAATGCTGTCTCAGACGCAAAACGTAATTCCGATTGTCATAGTGGGACAAAGAATTTTGAAATTATTCGTCCTCTCGTGGTTGCTTTTTCAAATGAAAAACGTCAAGAACAGAACACCTACGAGAGGCAATTTGAGCAGTGGTGTAGTAGACTCGATTTTATTGATAAGAACTAATCAACTGTACGGATTACAAATATTCAAATAATTTTCTCAGCCTTTGCATGTAAGGTGTGACTTTTAAATCCCTTTTAATAACGAAAAATAATTATAAAATCAACAAAAATTCTGTAAAAATCATACTCTCCTATGATTATATATATATATATATATCAGATATATTTATCAACAAAAATCCTTATGGTATAATCATTAAATTTCAGCAGTGAAGAGTTGAACAAATGTGAAGGAATATGGCCATTAATTTGGTATATTTATTAATTCAGACGTGTTTTCTTAATTTCTTTATATTATATTAAAATTAACCAGAATTTTCAATGTTGTGAAACAATGCCTGCAAACCATAAAAGATTAAAAGTTATTTAGTAATTAATCTTATGTGTGATTGTTAAACTTATTTTGATCTCTTTCCTTCAAAACCGTAACCGGAACGAAACCGAAACTCAAATGAATGTTGAAGAACGAAACCGAAACATTTGACGAACCGAAACCTAAACCGGAACGTTATTTTGATTCGGTTTCATTCCTTGGTTATAACATCCCTGGGAAACTACCCCTGCAGTCACGATTATTTGGATTTAATTTGAAGTTTCTTAGAGTGTTATTTATCCCTTAGTTAGCTTTACCGCAAAACTTTTCGATTTATTGAAATGGTTGGCCCTACTTATTTTTTGATTACATGAATGCAGTGACTAATGTTACGAAGAGAAGGTATAGTATACCATCATCCCTTGGGTCATTGAGTTGTTCAGAAAATCCGTGATGCCAACCGCATTGACTACTGCAGAAATTCTTGGATCTTTCTAAATAGGGGATGAGTCAAAATTTCTAGCACCCCTCAAAGTAAATTCAGATCGGTGTCACTCCGAGGATGGTTTCATTAGGATATTGTAACATCATCCTGTGGGTCCTTAAGTTGTTCAAGAAATCCGTGGTCAAAATTTTAAGTTTGTTTATCTTAATCTTTTATGAACATTTAAATTATTATATTTTACCAAATATTATCAAAGATATTTTTAGAAATATCTGTAGACATTCCGGAGATTGAAAGGACAATAAAATTCGAAAAAAACCTCAAGTTTAAGTATTTTGCAAGAAGAATTGTGTATAACAATGGTTATTGCTAACTTTTCAAATATTTTTGTGACTAGCAGTCATTCATACAAGAGCTTAAAACATTTTCTGTGGAATTTTTTCTTACGCGAAAGGGCAAAAATGTCGAATTTGTTTATAAAAAATTTAAATTATATTTTACCAAATATTATCGAACCTATATTATTTTTGGGGAATATTTGCAGCAATTTAGACGTTTAAAGGGAGTCCAAATCTGGAAAAAACCTCGAATTAAAGTATTTTGCCAAAAAAACTGTTTATAACAATGGTTCTTGTTATCTTTTTATTTATTTTTGTGATTAAATGTAATTCTTATATTGATACAAAGCAGTGTTAGCAAAAAGAATTTTTTTAACCGATAATAACACTATTTGCCAATTTGTTCATCAGTTTTGTTTATAACAGTGAAAGAAATAAGTAATTTAAAAAATCTGAAAAAATTCTGTAAATGCTTTGATATTTTGACTATACATACTGAAAAATAAATTTCAATATATTAATACAATTTAACGTAAAATGCAGTTGAAGATAACTGTGTTATCTCTTGTAATCAACATAGTAGAGAGTTGTATTTTGGCTTAAATTGCTTGAAAAATTTCAACAAATACAATAGGGTAATAAGTAACAAGACAGGCTTAAAATTGATTAGACTTCAAGTAATTTTGCTAGTAGCAATGTAAGTTTCCATTTTTAAAAACTGTGTCATTACAATTTTCACGAACAGTTCATGAAATTTTTCTTTGCAAATTTTCCACACATAAAATCGGGTTTTAGTTGATTCCTCTTCACTTCATACAACAATTTCAATGAATTCACATACGAACATAGAGAAATATGATAAATGATTGCAGGTACATAAATGGTACGCATTACTACCATAATATATAAATATAAAAAATATCGGTTTATAAAATAATAATGAATACATCTGTCATTTTAAAGTCCCATTTAATTTCAAAACTTCAAAAACCCTCGCGCACTTGTCACTTATACTATCTTTTGAAACAACTGAGTGCGAAGTGTGCGAATGACTGGCCGATTTTATTCGCACACGGTTGGGTGTGCGCAAATAAATTTTGCCATAACATTTGAGAATCAGGCACTTCGCGCACGCTACACAGGTACGAGAAACCGAACTTCGCACGCAGTTGTTTCAAAAAAGTAGTTCATTAGAGTTCCTTACCTGATACTCGTATGCCAGCAATATTTTACCCTGTTTTTTTAATATATGTTAAATGTCTAATAATCAGAATCAACCTTAGAAGTGTCAATGTATTGCATGAATTTGTTAGAAGTCTACGGACCAATGTCCTTTATTGCGTATAAAATTTTATGTATTGAATATCAACC
The DNA here is from genome assembly GCA_032362435.1 of Melikaiella ostensackeni. Classification (NCBI taxonomy): domain Eukaryota; kingdom Metazoa; phylum Arthropoda; class Insecta; order Hymenoptera; family Cynipidae; genus Melikaiella; species Melikaiella ostensackeni. The sequence goes on from JAUMHM010022333.1 coordinate 12,982, forward strand.
AATAAATACAAATGTAAAATAAAATTTGGGGGATTTCACTTGAAGAAATACGGTACTGGTCAGGGGAAGAGTAAATGTATGGGCAGGAATTCAGATGCACATGTTGCGGAAAAACGAGAACTATCCGCAGAAAAAAGGCACCTCGATGGCTTCTAACACTTGTTTTCCAATACAAAAATCTGTCTTAAAATATCGCAATTTTCACGAAGAAAAAAAAGAAAAAAAGCATTCGCATAACTGTTTGGAACTGAAAATAGTATGGTTGTATATTTTTGTAATTAAAACCAACAATTGTTAATATTTTTCAAATTCGTCAACGGCAATTTGTTCATAAATTTTTGTAGAACCTTCAAGATTTTTTTTTCAAAATTTTCCAATTGCTTTTTCTATAAAAAATAGTTTTAGGACACTTTAAGTTTTCAAGTGGCTATTAACTTAGCACGCTATCATCTTTTGGGGCTGAGTTCTTAAGCGTTAAAGTCAGCTGACTCGAGTTTTCTCCCCGATAGTAGTCACACATCGCTGCATGTCACTGACGTACATCACTGTTCTGCTTTATACATAGTGCGTGGTTTTACTTTGAATATAAAATAATTGGCGCACACCTTCAGAAAATTCGTTTTCATTGGTTTTCTAAAATATTTTCATTACATATTCATGTTAGTAATATGGTTTCGATTTCGTGATTATGACCTAACCTGTAAAATTTTTGTTTAAAATATTATTGAGTGATAGAAACCCTTTAGTTCGTCCAGTTAAAAAATCAAAACAAACCAAAACAAAATAGCCTCAGTAAAATTTTCCTAATGTTGAATATTAGGTTATGTTCATGCATCAAGCGATAGTAAAACAAAGCTGTATTAATGAACTTTATCAATTTCAAGGGATTTTTAAGAGTTTAAGGTGTTTAGGGTTTAAGGAGGTTTAGTTTATTTAATAATGTAATAATATAATATGTATGTGATATAACATACAGATGTGTGTGACTAAGAAATTTTATAATTGATGAATTACGAACTTGAATGGATATTGAATAAACTAAATGCTATGCATACTAGGTTTTTAAGGCAAAAGTGACTAATTGTTATGAAATTGGGATACAAATTTCGGAATTATTGCAGGATATCAGTTTATTGAGCTTCCTGTAGGGGACACCGGGGCTAGTTGGCCATAGGGGCACGTTGACCAACTCGATTTTTAAGGACACGGTTCTATGTAATAGCGTCATTTATGTTGGTATAGGTTAGGTATGCAGTACTGCATTTGAGTGTGACATTTTATAGCCTTCCGATGTGTTTTGTGAAAATAAACGCAGATTATCTGATTTTGAGCGTGATGAGTAAATTTTCAATGTTCTAAACTTTTTGCTTTAATGACTATTTACCGATGTTTTACTTTATGTACTATCAAAAATTTTTATGAATCCTGCATACTATGGGCTAAAATGTTTCATATTGCGTCTACGCCTAACGTGTAAATTTCACCCTTAAATTATTTCATTCTGCCAAAAAATGCGGTCGGGGCTAATTTGCAAAGGAGTGTTAGGGCAAGTTGGCCAAGTAACCAGATTGGCACTTATTACAGTTTCATGTTCATTTTTCAGTTTCTAATGTGGGAAAAATAAGAAATTATAAAAGTAAAAGTAGCAGGGACGATATTACTGAGTATATGATGAAGAATGCAATTGAAAGTATCACTGCCTGGCAATAAAAAATGTTTGTCCACTAGAGATTCGATAGGGTTCTTCACACCCTTTCCATTGATCATAAGCATTTCTTGAAAAAATGAATATTTGACCTTTAAACATGAAGGCAAAAAAATTAATTTGACTTTATTTCATAAGACAGTTCTTATGCAATTTTTTGTGATATAAAGACAGCTTGTTTTTTAAAATTCTTATTCTAACCCCCCCCCCCCCCCCCCTGAGTCAGAAGAAACGATTCTTACGAAGTTGTCTGTCTGCCTGTAGTCTGTAGTATCGTGTAGGCACGATAATTTCGAAAGACTGATCAGATTCGATTTCCGGCCAAACTATGCGCGATGCAAAAAAATGTTAAGAAGAAAAATTGTTCATCCCAAAAAGGTCTACAAATTTGATCATGATCATTTTTTAATAAGACTTATACTTTTTGTTTTAATCGTGATAACGCTTTTTGTTAAAAAATATAAAATTCCATTTTTCGATCAAACTATGCGACCTACGAAAAACAGTCCAAAAGACAAATTGAATGGTTGGGTGCAATAATGGTGTACTTGCGTTTTTAGAAGTCCCTTGTTTATCATTTGTTTTGTACATAACTTCATGAAAAGCAAATGAAAAACAAGTGATTTCTGAAAATGCAAGAACACCGTTATTGCACCCAATCAATCAATTGTTGTTTCTAAGAAGACCTACAAAATCGTTTTTAACCTTTTTCTGATAGAAGTCACGGTTAGAACTTACGGTTTTTCTTTTAAACATCGAAAATGCTATTAAAAAATTAAAAATTCAAATTATCAGCCAAACAACCTGAGGTATAAGAAAATTTTTAAAAAAAAATTGTTCCCTTTAAAAAAGCCTACAAAATCTCCTTTAACCTTTTTTTGATAGAACTGACCGTTTTTCTATTAAACATGGAAAATGCTATTGACAAATCGAAAATTCAAATTTTTGTGATTATATAATTTATTAGGGAATTATGTAAATATATATAAAAAATCGAGCGTGAAAGATTCCGAAATTTCCACAGAACCTCTGTGATGGGTCCTTCTATGTTTTCTCCGTTAAAAAAAAATCGTAAAAAAAGTTTAGCCGCTAAGCTAAACTGTGTGGCATTTTCGATTTACTAGGATGATAGGGCTTTACGTGCATAAGGTGCTAATTTCAAATTCAATTATCTCAACTTTGGAATAGTCAACCTCTTTCTAATTGCACATACCATTAAATAGCACTTTAATGAATCTATTTTTCCAATTTCAAAAAATTCCTAAGAAAATGACTTTATGCTGATTATACTTAAAAGTAGAGGTTACGACAGTTTTGCAATATTTGCAAGTAAGCTTCTGTATATGTATTACACTGTAAACTAAGCCGAACATGAAGGTGAGGACCAAAAGTATCCGATATAAAAAGTAAATAAAAATATAAATAAATAAAAAATAAAATAAAAATAAATAAAATAAATAAAAATAGATAAATAAAAAAAACCTAATTTTAACCTCAAGAATCTTGAAGGAAAAATCTTGAGTTTTCTTTTGAGATTAAAAAATGAAAAAAATGTGTCTTTCAAAAAAGTCAAAATTTTTTTTGACCTTCATTTTTAAGGGACAGCTATTTATTTTTTCGACAAATGCTTACGATTAACGGAAAGGACGTGCAAAAACCTATCGTAACTGTACCGGATGAAAATTCTTTTATCGACATTAGAAGAGTTAGAAATCGCAACATTTTTTCCCGATAAGCTACTATTCAATAGGACAACACATTTTGCCCAAGTTTGACACAGATTGAAAAAATTTGATTTTTTGAGTGGGCATACTTTAGAAATAAGGCCCTTACATAACTCTCCATCACTTTATACCGGCCAGAGCGATGCAGTGGGGCGAAGCGAATATATATCCGCCCAACTCACGGTTGTGAGGCGTGGCCATGGGCCTGATTTACCGCGGTTCTGCTTGGAGCCGGTGACATTTTCATGGATGGCAGTCGCTCCCAGGGGACCCTGCGGTGGTTGTTTGACCAATTTTTCA
>JAUMHM010022354.1:0-16710 GCA_032362435.1 Melikaiella ostensackeni
TGAAGAAGTGAACTGCAATGTTCACGAAACGTCGCCAAGATTCGTAGTTTTGCACACGATTGAAACCCGAAACACCTCCTTTCATCATAATGAATCATCGTGTAAGCATTAAATCTATTATTAAGTGTGTTATTGTTTTGCGTTATTACCTTCCTCTTTTTGAAAAATGCAATAATCTGAATAGATTGGTTCTAAATCAACTCACAATATTTGATCTTAGTAATCTATGTCCTTCATTTCCTATGTTTTGTTTACATAAATCTTGTAATAATTTTTCAGGTTCTTCCGTTATTACAACTAATTAAAATGTTAACCTAGTACTTATCAAAGAATAGGGTTATCCAAAATGTTTCATATACATTCAGGTAAAAGAAATGATACCCTCGTTGCCTATAAAAAATGGTATTCAAAGAAGGATGCCATACACGCAATTTGTGAATTCTGTTATTATGTACCATTGAATACTTTATATATTTCTCTAATCTTATGATTTTTACGGATGTTTTTGGTTTCAAAATATATTCAATATATTTTTCAGTCTGCTACACAATTGTTTTCTAAATATACTGCTAATGTAATTAAAATGTCATCCTGGTACTTATTGTAAATAAAATGAGGTTGCCAGAAGGATGTACATAAATTTGACGTATGATAATTAAATACAATTGAAACAGAATTTCATATTTGAGGGTAAAAATATTTTGCCATCTCAATATTGTGTTCTTGGATAAATTTCTGAGTCTTTATATTTGGGACTAAGACTTTCTGTATAGTTTCCTGAAATCTATCGACACTGTCCAAGCATATGCTTTTTACGAGAGTTGGGTTAGTCGCTAGAAAGCGACTGGTTTGTCTCTCGCACAAGTATTTTGAGGTAATCTCCTAAAATATGAAATTTTTTCTAAGGTCCTGTGAACACAGTGAATATCAGTTTATGACCCGCTTTTGATCGTTACACTTCGTATTTCTGAATTTTCTTCACGGTTAAAATCGAAAAAAAAAATTCACAGTGAAGAATCTTTTTCTCATAAATTAAAATTTGCAATTAAAAAGTAGATCACTGTCTCTATGTTTAAAAAGAAACAGAAAGTTGATAAGATTCTACATTTTTAATAAATAATTGAAATGTAATAAAATGTAATAAATATAAATGTAATAAAATTTTCATAAGAAAGTGAATTTCAATTGATATTAAAGATTTTTGGTTTTAATAAGAAAATGGAAAGATTTACCAAACTATATCAATTTTATCAGGTAATTTTTTGAATTTTTTTCATTACTAATAACTGTAGTTTTCCCATAAATTACCCTTGATGAGGAAATCTAAATTGGCTTCGAAACACGTTGGTCCCTAGTAGTATAAAGAAGATGGAGAAAAGAAATGGTGTGAGGTTGGTTTTGGTTCACTCTTTCTTTTTCTCCCTCTTTTTTCTCTTTTGTTGTACATTTATTGTACATTTGTCTCTAATGTGTAAAAGTGGGTAGTTTCGAAGTCTATTTTTGATTTGTGAACTTTTTGGGTGTTTTTTTCTAGTATACAAAAAATGTTCATAAGAAAGTAGATTTTTCTCCATCTTTAAGAAATTTTGAAAGAAAGGCACTGAGCAAAGATTTGTTCCAATCTGCAGGGCTGCCGATGAATACTACTAAGATTTCTTTTAACTGAGGTGTTAATGAAATACTCAATTTACCAAAAGATATCTATTTTACTCAAATATAGTATACAATTTGTATGTTTAATTGTTTTGGATTATTACCTTTTTCCATTTTGAAAAATGGAATGATCTGAATAGATTGGTTTTGAATCAATCTACAATAATAATAAATTTAATACATTTTTGATACATTTTTTACTCATATTATAACATAACGGAACCAATCACTGAGTGGGATCCTACTGTCCGAGGTCGAAAACAAAATTCTTTTTGTTTTCACTATTTTTGCACGTACACTTCATTTTTATGATTCAGAAGCGGAATTGATACTCATTTAATGACTTCTACTAAAAAAATATATATATTGAAGTTTTATATTAGAAGAACACAGTAAATGTCAGTTAATCAATTTAATCCCAAAATTAGATGAAAATGATATGCCGCGCTTTTATACAGATTTCGGATTTTTTACTCAATCAGCAAAAAACGCATCAAAATTATCCGATTCTGAAGATACATTACCTATCATGATTTTTCTTGAGTTTTCGAGTGTCAGTTTTTATGCCACTGAGCGTTCCAAGAAATTATCTATAATTCTTTGTAACGAAAAATCGTTGGGTTTCGACTACGTAAATCCAAAGAAACACTTTTTAAAAAATAAGAATGATTTCCAGAGTTGAAAATTCGATTCTTCTCGGTTGAAAATTAATTTATCAAATTGAAAATTGAACTATTTAAAGTTTTTGTTGGAGATTCATATTCGCTGGTTAAAAATTCAACTGTTTTGTAAAAAATTCGCCTTTTTGGCTTGAAAAATTCAGCAATATGGTTAAAAAAAATTTTCTCTCTTGACTGAAAAATCTTTCCCGGTTAGAAATTAAACTATTTTGTTGAAAATTCGTATTTTTGGTTTGAAAATTCGTCTTTTTTGGTTGAATTCAACTGTTTTTAATTTTGAATTTAAATCTTTTTCGTTTGCAATATCACCTATTACATTTTTCGTTGAGAACTTATTTTTTTTGGTTAAAAATTCAACTATTTGGTTGAAAATTAATATATTATGTTCAAAATTCGTTTCTTTTGGTAGAAAATTAATCTTCTTGGATGAAAACTTTTTTTTTGTTGAAAATTCAAATATTTTGTTGAAAATTCATCTTTTTTATACAAAATTAATCTCTCAGCTGAAAATTCATCTTTTCGGTTAGAAAATTATCTTTTTCTGTTAAAAATTCATCCAAAATGGTTGAACGCTGAACCCCTTTGCCAAAAATTATTTTTTTCTGACTGAAAATATATCTGTTTGAGTCTAAAATTCGACTATCCAGTTGAAAATTCATCAGTTCATTTGAAAATTGAACTATTTTCTTGGAAATTCGTTTTTTTTTGCCTGAAAATTGAACAATTTGGTTTAGATTCTTTTTTCTTTCATGAGTGAAAAATCTTTCTTGGTTGAGGATTCAAGTCTTTTGTTGAAAATTCGTCTTTTTCGTTTGCAAATTAATCTCTTTTGGTGGAAATTAAAATCGTTTTTAGTTGAAAATTTAAGTCTTTGGTGAAAAAATTTAACTATTTTATTGCGATGAGAAAAGACTAGTTTGGAAAATGACTATAGGGGTAAAAAGAGAAAAGCCAAGATACTAGTCAAAGAAAGCAAGGAGAAAATCAAAGCGGAAGAAGATAAAAAAATGCAAAATGATTTTGAAGGACATAAGAAATTATTTTGGGAATGGATTAAGAAGATTAGGAAAGGAAGTACTAGCACTATCCCCTTAAACTATCGCCTTAATTTAACGTTTCTTAAAGATCAAAATGAAATCTACTTTCGTGTGTCAGTTTTTATATACTAAAATAGACAACAAGAAAATTTTCAAATCAAAAATAGACTTCGAAACTACCCACTTTACGGTTATCAGAGACAAATGTATAATAAATGTACAACAAAATGAAAAAAGGGGAAGAAAGAGAAGAAGATAACCAAACCAACCTCTCACTCTTTCTTTTCTCCATCTTTTTTATACTACTGGAGACCCAAAATGTTTCGAAGCCAGTTTAGACTTTCTCATCAGGTGTAATTTATAGGGAAATTATGGTTATATTACCTTATTAATATAAAAAATTTTTATTTGGAACAACCCATGAATCTTACTTTAAATTTTTTATTTTTTAACCGGTCCCCCAAACACATCCGTCCCATTACCCAAATTTCTAACAATTCCGCTGAACACCATAATACCAACAATCAGAATAGACAAAAATCAACTTCCTGCGTACAAAATTCATAAATTATAATCCATAACCTTTCAAAATTCACCACAACATTAATGAAAAGATACATTTCATTTATAACAAAACACGAAACAGATAGTCAGGAATCCATACCCAAAGTTAAGTTACGAAAGTTTTATTCACATCTAGATTTCATTTTTAAAAAAACTTTCAACAAATAAAACATCGATAAAATAATCTACTTTTTTCAATTTTCCAATTTATGAGAAAAAGATTAGAATCACGACTTCAAGGTAAAACTTTATTTTAATAGGGAAAATTCTCCATCGATACGAAGTGCAGTATTCAAAGACACGGCGTAAACTGACATTGACTACGAAAAAGAAGACTTTCAGAAATTCCCAGATTTTTTTGGGAGAGAGAAGTGTTTACGAACAGGATCATTTTCCCCCTCCCCACGTAGCCTTCCCACTCCTTGGGCGACCAGTCGAATTCCACGAATATATCGTTCAACCTATCCATCGTAAAAAAATATATCTTCCACGCGCTTATTTTTCAATATTTTTTTAGTGCTTTTCCATTATTCTTTACGTGTATTTGGAATTTTTTTCTATGGAATGTTCCGGTTTAAAATTTAAATTATTATCCTTGAGGTTTTCAATGCGAGCGAACACGTGCCATGCAATCCTAATACTCCAGGGTCATTGAAATTTTATTTTTATTTTCTGTTTAACCTAAATTTCCCAGAGGCTTTAGTTTTGTGAAGAGAACAGGTTTCACAAATTTACGCGACACGTTTTAAAAGTTCCTTCAGTTAGACAAAGACGAACCTCGTAAAGGCACCATATTACACCTAAAGTATCTTTCTCTAAACAGTCTTACGAAAATCGTGGTCTGAGACGCTTTGCATCGCTATTCAAAAAGAAAAATGATGTTAAAAAATTAGGTCGGTTTCTTCCACGCGCTTATTTCTCAATATTTTTTTAGTGCTCTTTCAATATTGTGGAGTATGGAATCTTTCACAAATTTATGGAAACTTTTTGGAAAGTTATGGAAACTTTTGGAAATGTATGCAGAATTTTGAAGATTTATGGAAAGTTTCCGAAACTGTGGAGAGCTTTGCAAATTTTCAAGAGTTTTCAAAAATTGTTTTTTTTATAAGAATTTAGGGAAGTTTCTGAGCTTGTTGAGTTTTTATTCACGGTTCATAATTCTTATCTTATTTCTGGAGCAATGAATGGTCTTTTCCCATCTTAGAAGCCAAACTGTAAGAGACTGGCGCCCTCCTTAGTGCACAATGCAAACTTTTAACAATGATTAATACAAATAATAATGTAGCCTCGGATAGGGTTTGCTCTTCTGTTGATGAAAGGCATACCCTCGGAAAAGTCTCAGCCGATGATTGGAGATTGGATGCTTGGAGTTCTAGAGGTGCAAATGATCTTAAGGAAAAGAAATTGCGGGATACAATGCGCGTAAAGAAGCTACTCGTAGATATTTTATGTGTATCGTGAACGAAGAAGAAGAGATGTGAGGTAAGAAAGATAGAGAACGGACTCGAAGTTTGGTTAGGAGTACATAATGAATCATATGGTAGCAAAGGAGTCGGTCCCATTATGAATGAGAGAGCAAAGCAACATGACAAAAAGTATGAATGTGTATCTCCTAGATTACTAATAGTTGGAATGAAAGTGGGAATCAGAAGGCTATTTATTATAGCGTGCTACGCTCCAGTCGACGGTGACAATAGGGATATAAAAGATACCCTCTGGGACTCGTGAAATGATATTATAGGTACTTGCGATCCTAGAGAAAGAATTATTTTACTCGGAGATATGAATGGCTGCGTTGGTGTACAACACAAAGGTACCGACAGGGTACTGGGTTATTTCGGATACCCAAAAACGATCGGTTACGGAACAATCACTACCTTTCGGTTCCAAAAATGAACCTTGGTCAAGGGTGGAGGATGAGAAGAATTAATAATAAGAGAATGTTGAATACTGAAGGTATAAGCGATGAGGAAAGGACTAGATTAGAAAATGACCATAGTTATAAAAACAGAAAGGCCAAGATACTAGTCAAAGAAAGCGAGGATAAAATCAAAGAGGAAGAAGATAAATAATTCAAAATGATTTTGAAAGAAATAAGAAATTATTGTGGGAATGGGTTAAGAAGATTAGGAAAGGAAGTACTACCACTGAGGTAGTCGGAATTAAGAATGCTTGTTATGAAATGGTATGGGATTCGGACAAAGTGAAAGACTGTATGAGTAATTTCTTGAAGAAATTGTATGAAGGTCAAGCTATGGAACATAACAACCGTGACACTGAAGAGGATACGTTAGACAATCCCGTTGTAGGTAGCGGAAGAAGAATCGATATCGATGACATTATATCCGTGATTAAGAAACTAAAGAATAGTAAGGCTGCTGATGTTGATGAAATCACCGCTGAAATGCTTGAGAGCGGTGGTGGATATTTGTTTTTGTAGCTGAGCGAATTGATGAATATATGTGCTGTTAACGGTGAACTTCCAAACGATTGGAGAAATGCGTTTATCGTCCCACTCTACAAGGGAAATGGTGATAAAGGTGACTCTACTAATTATAGAGCGATTAGCGTACTGAGCACCGTGGGCCAAATATTTACCAAAATACTTATTGGGAAGATCATGGGAATAACTAAGGAAAGGATCTGGGAAGTCTAATGTGGATTTATGCCAGGGAAATCTTGTGCGGTTCAAATATTTAGCTTGAGACAGATCATAAAAGAAAGTTTGAGAGTAAACAAAAGAGTTCGTGTATCTTGGAAGTTGATCCACTGCTGGCGGAAAGATAGATGCAGAGATATCCAATCGTATAAACGAGGGTAGAAAGATTATCGGCAGTATACAAACTATTACTAGGAGTAAGAATGTAACGAATAAAGATAAATTTTTAATATATCATTCTGTGCTTGCACTCACTGTGCTGTATGGTAGCGAGACCTGGTCGTACTCGTAGAAGATACATTGTTTGACAAGAGTGAAAGAAATTTGCTGAGATGGTTTGGTCATGTTGAGAGAATGTATGAAGAACGTTTAACGAATAAAGTGTATTCAGGTGAAGTGAGTGGTAGCGTACTCAGAGATAGACCGAGGAAAGAATGGTTGGAATGTGCGAATGAGACTGAAGTAAAGGGATATAAGGAGTCGTAGAAACACAAGAGCGTGCATGAAACGATGCATGGATGCAACGGAAGCGAAAGATGTATGCAAGGATAGGGATGTATGGAGTACAATTGTTTATAAAAAGCGTAAAGATATTTTTTAGTGGATTAGTATCATGGCTTTGCGAAGCTCTTCACCTGGGGTGATTGATAGAGAGATTGATCAGCGACCCGTGTCGGAGCTGTGTTGTGGGACGAGGGTGTCGTTTGAATGAACAGAACGCGACTTTTAGATTGATCTAAAATCTATTCCTTCTCCTACACATCCCTTACTTACCCCTACCATATAAATTCCTTGATCTCTGCTTATATAACGAAGCTAAAGCCAGTTACCCCGAAAAGGACTTGGCTTTATGGTATAATAAAATATATTAATAACCAGGACTACAAGAAATGCCGGATACTGGTTATTTTGAATGTTTAAAGAGACTTTCTTAATTGATAGGTCATAGCTCTAGTGCTTGTAGCTCGACTGATAATAGATGACCAACAATTAGAAGCGCAGCATCAAGAAAACTATTCCCATCCCTACGATCAGTAGAGAATAATCCTGAGAACCTGAGAACATGGACTCGTACTCGTTCTGATATTCCGAGACCTTTACAATGAAAAGTTGTTCTAAATATCCAAAATGCAATCAAGGGACATGACAATGATATGGTAAATATGTGTTTTACTTCATATCTTGATTTTAAATATCTGTCTAACATGGGAAGGATGTTATTTTAAAGTGCTTATCTTTCGGATCATCTTCTGTAACTTTTTTTTTGTTAGAAATAATGCGAATTAAATGATGAAAAAATGTTACATATATATGAATTTGGGTCGCTAAAAAAGTTTAGGATTCAAAAGAAGCCTTGTAATTTGAGTTTTTCACCAGGAAAAAGTCTCATTTTTATGGACCATACGAAACTAAAAGAAATTTGGGAATATCTGAAAATTGTCGTGAAATTTTTTTGATCCTCTAGAAACTTTCGCACTCCCAAAATATACTTTACAAAAACTGAGAAGACTAGCAATGAAAAAGACAAAATTTAGACTTTTCTTTAAAGATGTTCAATTTTAAAAGTGTCGCGAATTTCAGCTTGATTAGATTTAATTCTAAGCTGGGTTCATATTTCTTCCTCGTTGACTGGCCTAATACGAGGGTTCGTTGATAAGTTTGCTAAAAAAGCAAGTACAAGTGTTTGTTTTTGAAAAGTTTGCCTTTATTTTTCAACATAGTCTCCTTCGAGGGATACATACGTAGTCCAGCTGGATTCCAATTTTTCATCCCTTCAAAAAAGTAAGATTTCTCGAGGTCTGAAAAATACGCATTTACAGCATCTATTACTTCTTCATTGGACGAGAATCTCTCTCCACCGAGCCAGGTCTTCAAGTTGGGAAACAGAAAGAAGTCGCACGGAGTCAAGTGTTGTGGAAAATAGGGTGGATGAGGAGTCAATTTGAAGCTCAGTTCGTTTATTTTTGTAGTCTGGCTTTGAAACCGTCCAGTAATGATGCATAGTACACTGTGAAAAGAAGGAATTATTTCAGGGATAATTTTAGGTATTAAAATAAGACTCAGAATAAATCGGTCTCGAGTGGTACTAAAATGAGACCACTGGTGGGGTCCCAGCGTCATTTGTTTTACATTAAGAATAGCAGAATGAAGTTATTCTGTTCAAAAACAGGACACTCAAAAAATGATACCGTGAAAAAAAGAAATGTCTAGTTTTTACAGTGTACGTTCCTGTTATAGTTTTACTCTTCCCCAAGTAATCAATGAGGATAATTCCTTGGGAATCCCAAAATACTGTAGCCATCACCTTCCCAGCTGACAAAATAGTCTTCGCCTTCTTTGGCGCACTTTCACCAGGCAGTACCCACTGCTTCGACTGCTGCTTTGTTTTGGGTGTATAGTGGTAGATCCAGGTTTCGTCCACAGTCGTGAATCGACGTAAAAAGTCCTGCGGATTCCGATTAAACTTCGCAAAATACTGCGCTAAAACGTCTTTTCGTTTGCGCTTTTGATCGGGAGTCAGCAATGGCGGCACCCATTTCCACACACCTTATCAACCGCCAGTTTTTCTTGCAAGATGTTATAGACTCGTTCATTGGAGATGCCTACAGCCTTAGGAATCTCACTCACGAAAGAGCGAAAGAGAGTGAGGTTGGTTTGGTTGTCCCTTTCCTTTTTCTCCCTCTTTTTTCATTTGTTTACGTAATTGTCTCTAATGAGCCTCCCATATAGATTTTTGGAAACATACTTTTCTCGTCTTAAAGACGTTTTGTGCGATTTTCTGTTACACAAGATGACTTTATTAGAGTTTAAGTTTTTAAAAAGTTTTTTATCATACTTCTTTACACTCTCCAGATCACAGTAAATCCTAAGATATCAAAAGTGATGCAGCTTAATTCAATCTTCTATTTAATATCGAAATGATTCAATCGATTAAATCGAAAAGTCTATTAGCCCAACTTAACAATCTTAGCAACCGACAGCCGCGTTGTTCTTTTTGCAAATAGACGAAAAGAAGGAATTTTTAACTTGAGTTAACTTGAACCGCTTTAAATTCCTGAAATTTTAAGTAAATACATAAATTTTCAACCAAACAATTGAGTTTTCAGCCAAGAAGATTATATTCCTGCCCTGAAATTGAATTTTCTACCAAGAAGACTCTTTCTGCCAAAAAGATGAATTTTCAACAAAATACATGAATTTTCAATTATACTCGTATAGTGAAATTTTCTACTAAAAAGGATAAATTTTCAACATAATAAAAATGAATTTCCGACAAAATAGTTTAATTTTCAACCAAAGAAATGAACTTTCAGCTTAAATGATGAATCTCTGGCAAAAAAAAATGAATTTCGGCAAAGTAGTTCAACTTTGAACCGAGTAGTTGAATTTTTATGCGAGAAAGATGAATTTTTAATGAAAAATGTAATAGTTGATGTTTCAACTAAAACAGATTTTGATTTTAAATCAAAAACAGTTAAATTCAGCCAAAAAAAGAAACGAATTTACAACAAAATAGTTGAATCCATATCTAAAACAAATCAATTTTCAACGAAACAGATGCATTTGCAACTAAAAAGATCAATTTTCTACCAAAAAAGACGAATTTTGTACAAAATACATTTTTCGAGCAAATATTTGAGTCTACAACTAAAGAAATCAACTTTCAATTGAATTGTTGAATCTGGTACCAAAAAAAAAAAATGATTTTTTAACGAAGAGTTCCACTTTCAACCAAGTAGTTGAATTTTCATCGCAAAAAGGTGAATTCTCAAGAAAAAGCGTAATAATTTATAATTTAACAAAAAAGACTTCAATTTTACACATAAAATAATTAAATTTAACCAAAAAACTAAGAAAGACAAATTTTCAATAAAATTGTTGAATCTTCAACCAAAACAGGGTAAGTTTCTATCAAAAAGGATTACTTTTTAACAAAATAATTAAATTTTTTCCCGTAAAGTAATAGTTGATATTTCAACAGAAAAAGTTTAAAATTTTAAATGATATGAAATTGAAGTCAACCAGATGAGATTATTCACAAAGTAGTTTCACTTTCAACCGAAAGAGATGAATTCTGAACAAAATACATACATGTTCAACCGAATAGTTGAATTCTCAACTGAAAAATAAAAATTTACAATCAAAAAGAACTACCTTTCTACAAAATAGTTAAACTTTCACCCAAAAAGATGAATTTTCAACTTAAATGATAAATCTTCAAAAAAAAAAAAAAATGATTTCTCTTCAAAGTAGTTCCACTTTCAGCCAAGAAATTAAATTCTCCACTAAAAAAGAATGAATTCTCAACAAAAATATAATACATGATATAAAAAAAAATTATTTTAATCCTAAAACAATTGAATTCAACCACAAAAATCGAATTTTCAACAAAATAGTTGAATCCTCTACTATAACCAAATAATTGTTAACCAAACGTTTGCATTTTTTAGCAAAAAGACGAATTTTCAACAAAATACATGCATTTTTAATCAAATAGTTAAATTTTGACCTGAAAAAAAATAATTTTCTAGCAAAAAAAGAACGAATTTTCAATTCAGGTAATGAATTTTTCATCAAAAAATAATTTTCAACCAAGCAGTTGAATTCTCAGCCAAAAAAGATGAATTCTCAACGAAAAATGTAAAAGTCGATATTTCAGAAAAAGAATATTTTAATTTTAAATCAAAAACAGTTGAATTCAACAAAAAAAGACAAATTTTCAACAAAATAGTTGAATCTGTAACTGAAACAGGTTAATTTTCGATCAAACAGTTGCGTTTTCAACAAAAATATTAATTTTCTACCAAAAAAGACGAATTTTCAACAAAAATACATAAAATTTCAACCAAACAGTTGAATTTTCAACCAAGAAGATTATTCTTCTTCTAAAAGAGACGAACTTTCAACAAAATACATAAATTTTCAGTCAAATAGGGGAATTTTCTACAAGAACGATAAATTTTCAATAAAAAAACAATTTTCGACAAAATAGTCAAGTTTTCAACAAAAAAAAAATGAACTT
The DNA here is from genome assembly GCA_032362435.1 of Melikaiella ostensackeni. Lineage (NCBI taxonomy): Eukaryota > Metazoa > Arthropoda > Insecta > Hymenoptera > Cynipidae > Melikaiella > Melikaiella ostensackeni. Next base: position 11,617 of record JAUMHM010022354.1, read on the forward strand.
TCAACTAAAATGATGAATTTTCAACCAAAAAATATAAATTTTCAACCAACGAAATGAAGTTTCAACTAAAATGATGAATCTTCGACTAAAAAAATGAATTCTAGGAAAGTAATTTAACTTTCAACGAAGTAGATGAATTTTCAAGCAAAAAAGACAAAATCTTCACGAAGAATGTGTTACTTGATATTTCAACTGAAAAATATTTCATTCAAATCAAAAACTGTTAAGGGATCTTTTATACGATTGCAGATTCGCAACCTGCGGACTTGCGCATGTCATGAGTTACCGAATGACGGTAAATGTGAATGCTCGATTTCTTAAAATAGAAAATTTAATGTTTTTCAAATAATGGGTAAATTTATTGAGCTATATTTAATTACAGAAGAATAAGGGCGTCGCATTAAATATATTTGTTTATGTTTTGATGAAAAAGAAAACAAGCACATGCAAATGAGTTGATTTATCTCCAAGTTCTGTGTCCATGAGTTTCGGGTTCTTCGTGTTTTGTGTTGCTTTTGAACAACATAATGTTCTTGTACACGGAAAGTAAGTGTTTTTGACATTTATTAGGATAATAATATTATGCTTTTGCAAACAATAGTCTGTATCAGGTTTGCGACAGCATAACTGGCATAACTCCAAAAATAACCTCTAAAATCCATTAAAAATATTTTTCTTCAATTCGAACATCATACCTTGCAATTTAATAAAATAAAATACAAGAAAACCTTAGATTAAACTCTCAAGACGATAAATATTATTATTAAATTATTATTGATAGTGCAGGTTGCAATGGATTATATGTACGACGGGGTAAGCGATGTTAACTTTTTGTTTGCCAAAAGATGGAACGTATATATGTCATAGTGAAAATCATATTTTTCGGAAACTCAATATTTTACTTTGCAGGTTTTAGATGTATTATTTTACGAAATTTGCAAACAAACTATAAATGAGGAAACATCATATGATCATTTGTGATTGGAAAGTGTCGAAATAGAAAACCTAAAAATATTGGGAAACGTTCTGACTGAGACGTGCAAAAATGTGGAATATTTAGAAAATTTTGAGGAAAACACGAGGAATTTGACTCATCAAACTTATGAGGATCATCCAGTTGACAAAAATAACGAACTTGGTACGTAAAAAAAAGTATTAAATATGCAGTTTAATATTTTTGGACAATTTTATTCATAAGTTTATAAAGGAAATTATTTTTCTTTTTATAGATGACTTCTAACTTATTTTATATATTTTCGAAGTATATTTATATACCAAATATATAGATCAAGCCAATCCTCCAGAAAAAACTTTTCAACTCCCGAAAAAGAATGCAGCAAGAAACGTTAGCAAGCAGAAGGTAAAACATCTGATGTATCAGATTAAATTCTGAGGATCTGGAACCTGGTACGTGAAGTGTAGTAATAAATTGCCGTTTTAATTTTTACAAATTTTTAATTTTATGATTTCATGAAGCAAATCATTCTTTTTTTTGTCGATGACTTTTAAACTTATTTTATATCTTTTCAAACTATATTTAGATGCCGGCCAGTCTAACCGGGAACTTGGCTGTGTGCATGATTCTCAAGCGAAGCTGCACTACATTTATCATAATTTATTTAGTTCGCGTTTTTTTCGCGCATTGTTTGCTTCTCTAACTTGAGGCTTTTCGAATGTCTTCGCAAACAGATCATGTTCTGTTGCGAATGAAGTTTTTTCAGTTGCAATTGTCCGTCTTCGTTTGGAATGAATGCGTGATATTTTAGGGTGCCACGAATTGTAATTGCTTCAGTGAATCTAGTTTCTAGTTATTTGGTCATATCTGTGTGATCTTCTTTCGAACTGGAAAGAATTACTGCTTCCTTTGAATGATTCTTAGCCCATTCGAATAATACCATCGCAGTTAGGATTGGATTCTGTGCTGAGGGCTGCAAGCTAACTTTTGCCGCAAGTATTTTCAAATTTCTACCAATCCCGTCACCTGGACCTTTTTCATGTGCAGTTGCTTGGAAATCTGTTTCTGCAGAAATTCGAAAATCTTTTTTGTGTTTTAAAGGATTGCTGAAGGCATATTCATTTTTGAAATGCTGCGCAGCTCCGTCTGTCACATAATAAATTTTGTTGACAACGCTGAATTTCTTCTAGAGGTACTCAGTGATGCGCTTTTGAAATGAATATACAGCTACAATGTCATGACTTAAACAATCCGACATGACTGCTTTGCTGAAATGCTTCAGTTCGTTTCTTTGTTTGTAATATATAACTAATGTAAATATAGTAGTTTGATTATTATTCCAATGGAAAGCTTGTGTAGCATTTTGAATGATGGAACCATAATTTTCAGCAAAGTCAAGCCAAATTGAGAACTCTCCTTCTTTTAGTATAACTTTAAGGTGTTTTAGGAACAAACCTTGTTGTTTCGCATGAAATGCGTGAGGCTTCAGGTTTTTAAGATTAGTGCAGAGTTCTTCCACGAAAGCATCAGTGTCTGCTATTTTGGTCTTCAAATTGCTTCTATCAGTTTGCTGCCAAACTTAATATGTCAGTTTGTTGAAACTATTCACGTCCAATAGATTAATCAGGTACTTTTTAAAATTTTCAATGTCAGGACAAGATTCGAATTCATTAAAATGACAAGCTTCAACGGGTTTACAGCACATGATTTCTTCGAGGCAGTCGTGGTGATCTGGTAATTGTCTATCAGTCCCCTCAGTTAAATGTTCGATATCAATCGCATTTAACATTAACTTTACGTTTTCAAGATAAACGCAGACACAAACATTATGAGTTTCACTTGCTCCAGCTAAAACACAGTACTTTGGTCTTAGTTGTACGAATTTTAAAAATCCGATCTTCACATTTTCGTGTTGGGTTACAAATCTGACATATGATTCTGAAAGAGTGTACAGAATCAATCTCTTCTGTACTTGGTCATGAGTACCGCCTAGTTTTTTTGACAGATATGAAATCTTTCTTACCTGGCATCAGTCGGACTATTCTCGTCTTCTTCGTAGAAGTTCCTTACTAAATTTTCAATTTTTTCTGCCAATTTTTTTCCTCGCTTGGCTTCGTCAAAACTCCAATTTTGGCAACTAAGTCTTTGCTTTTCTAGCTTTACGTTCAGATGCACCGAATCCTCGCATGATTTGTCTGAGACTCCAAGTCTTAGGTGCAAGCGTGAGTAAACAAATCTTTTCTGAATATGTAGTGCCCTTCTGCTCTATTTTTCTTTTATTTGATTCAGGTCTTCGAGACCCGCTAAGTGATTTTCATCATTGCATCCGTCTTTTTCACTTCTCATTGGCAAGCAAAAATCTGGGTCCTCTTTTTTCTCTTCCTCTACATTAATACCAGGCTCTTATACAACTCTGGATGGCTGTAAATTAAGGTTTCTACATTTTTTTACGAGCACCACATATTATAATGCTTTTCGGCAAATCAGGAAACGCTACTTGCTGATTTTTCGTTAGAAGCCTCAAATCAGTTCATTTTCCATGTTTCTCCTTACGGAAAGGATTTGCACATATGGTATGCTGCGAAAACTTTGCTTCGGAGACATTGTCAGCGCGAGATGATCATACAATGTCTTTAGGAATCTCACTTTGCTTCGAAAGCAGCGATTTGAAAAGACAATTAAAAACAAACTTATAACCTAAACTAAATGAACAAAAATCACAGAACAGAAGGACAAACAATTCATAAATATGTACTACTAAGAAACAAAAACGAAATGCCAGAAATCATAGAAAAACACAGAAAAATTCTAAGCACTACATGTTTGCTGCTCTTACCTTTCAGGAGACTGAAGTCAGAGTAACGCAATGCAACGTTTTGCTTGAGGCCAAGAAACAAATGACAGTCTATGTGATTGCCCCTTGTTTCTTGGTGCAATATGAGAAACAAACAAAAGTCTATGTTTATCGATGTCTTTTGTTTTTCGGCCATACACAAGACCAAGTTTAATTCAGAGAATGGACGAATTCTGTGTAGTGATAATTTGTTTATATAAATAGTTTAAAGTATTGTTAATTGATGTCTCCTTTCACAAGTCATATTATGTTACGATAATGATGAAAATATACTGCAAAACCTCGAAAAAAATGTTACAGAGGGGCGAGGGTTAAAAAGGGTCGAAAAAACTTAACGTAATTAGTGAACGCTCTCTTAAAAAACACTTTTGTTCCCTAATTTCTTCATAACTACATGAGAAAATTTTCGATGCGTTGGGGACCGCTGAACTTAGTTTTTTGAAAGTTTCTGTACCAATAAAAATATTTTTGAATGAATCGAATTTGTATGAAACAGCGACGGTCGATGCATCGGCTGGACTCGCCGACCTGTCCGAGCGCGCAAGAGAGGGTTTCGCTTGGATATCTTCACATAACCGCATAACTATTGTCAGTCCCATAATGTGGACCAACATTTTTATCGGAAAAAAGTCAAGCTTTTGTTTAAAAATACTTTTAAAAAATCAAAATCACCCGAAGAGTAGAAAATGTTGAATAAACATTTTACATGGTAATTTGTTTATAAAAATTGGAAAATTCAAAACAATGGATTTCACAGAACAAAATGACATGAAAACTCCTTCAGAAATCACTCATACAAAATTCAATTCGCATTAGTAGAAAGGAAGTTATGACCATTTGAAAATACCCGTTTTGCCCGAGGAATGAAAATTTCAAATTCAAAAATTTTAAGGCAATCGGAAGACATGACTTTTAAAGTTGGGCAGTTCGGAAATAATGCCTCATATGAGGCCGAACCTTCTAAGAAAACTTTTCCTCCAGCGAAAGAGCAACCTGCAAAAAAGGTTGACAGGGCGAGGAAATCCTCGACGAAAGTATCGGATAGGAATTCATTTCGAATGATCCCGAATTATTCTTAAATCTGTATCTGAAGCAAATTTTCAATCCGAATGAAATTTTGTTGAATCTGAATCAGTCCGAACTCGGATTGATATATACTGAATTTTTAATTCGATTGAATCCGAGTTCGGGACAGTGAAAGAATTTGAACTGGCGTTTGCAGATGATAAGATTGTTACGGCAGAATCAGTCGAAGATTTGCAGAGAATGATGAGCAGACTGGATA
>JAUMHM010022362.1:0-16709 GCA_032362435.1 Melikaiella ostensackeni
CAGAATATGGAGTGAAGGGTTAGCTTCTAAGAGGAATAAGAGCAAGACACAATGGTCGTAAAGCGAGTGTAAGAGTCATTGGACAATTGAGGGATTGGCTTGATATAAAGCAAAGCGTTAGGCAAGGCTGCATTATATCTTCCTGGATGTTCAATATATGCATGGACAAATTTCTAAGAATGGCCCTTGTAGACGAAGAAGGTGTTGATCTTGGGACAGTGAAAGTACGTGGACTGGCGTTTGCAGATGATGAGATTGTTACAGCAGAATCAGTCGGGGATTTGCACAGAATAATGAGCAGACTGGATACCAGCATGAAGAGTATGGATCTCAAGATTAACGTGAAGAAAACAAATTTATCGTTTTTAAAAGAAGTCGTGAGAAAACAGTATGCAAGATTGCCTCAAACGGAAAGAGGATAGAACAAGTTGATGAGTTAGTGTATCTTGGATGCTTATTTACTGCTGACGGTAAAATTGATACAGAGAAATCCAGACGTATAAACGAAGGTAGAAAGATTATCGGCAGAAATTTTCTGAGTGGATTGTCACAATTATTTCCGTTATTATGATAGCTTGCGGAGTTTTTTGCTTGGGTTGATTGCTAGAGAGATTGATCAAGCGACTAGTGTCGGAACGACTTTGTGTGATCAATCTAAAACCTATTCCTTCTCCTCCTAAACATTCCGTACCCAAATTTATCATACAAATTCCTTAATCCCCGGTAATAAAACGAGACCAGAACCGAAGGAGTTACGCTTACCCCGAAAGGGAATGATCTCAATGGGATAATAATGATAATAATACATCATATATTGCATGTGTTGATCCAAAAACAGAGCAAGGTAAATAAACATTGTTTGGCTTTTTGTTTCTTTTTTTTTTTATTCTTTCAAAAAATTCCGAACAGACCTTTGTTGAGTAAAGTCTCACGATTATTTTTGTATTTCATTTGTCGCCCTAGGTGCGAAATTAGTAGAGTATGCCGCGAAAACAAATCGAGCGTCGCAAGATTGAGCGTCATGTCCTTGAGTACGTGATGGCGAAGGGAAAACGCGTACTTGCGAAAAAACCTCCTGTTGTCGATGTAAGTAAAAAAAACTTAATCGGACACTTTCTACAATAAAACATCTTTACGAAAAATCGTGTAGATGCAGAAATATTCGAACGGGTATCATTCCGAAAATTCCAGAAAATTCTGATTAAGAAAATTAATTTATCAACGAATTTATAGTGTATCAGGGATGATAGAGATCGTAATATTAGCAAATTAAAACTTCAATCATTAAAAATTTTGGATTCGAAATCCGAAAATTCAGGACTCCTGGAATACGAATTCAAAATTTCCAAAGATTGTGATACTCAAAATTCTAAAATCCGGAAAATTCGGAGTAGAAAGTCTAAGAACGGAAACATTCGGAAGTTGACATTCACAAAATCGAGAAATTCAATTTATAATTGTGAACATAAAAGAACTTTCAAATTTCGAGACTAAAAGCAACGATAGATCAACAATATATTAACCACTAATTGGCTAATAACAATGTAAAATTAGTTAATAACACAGGCACACAAAAGAAAGTTTGCGGTACCAAAAACGCGAACTATATAGCATTGTAGGATTGATCGAGCATAGTTGAAATCTAAATTTTTGGAACTTTTTGCTCACCATTTTTTTTTTATTCGAGTTCGAGTTTTTACTTCAGGTCGAATAATACCATGAGGCCACTGAAAATTAAAAGTCGATTTTTTTTGCTGTTAATTGAATTTTCTAAAAAATGCGAAAATGCTATTCTCTCCACCGCTCGATTTGTCGAAACTTGCATTTTCTCCATGTTGTTGGAAAAAATATATTGCTCAACTTATGCAAAAAGGCTTTTTCAAAGAACGTGATTGCTAAAGTCGCCTTTGGCTCGTCTTGTTTACTTCACATTCGTTAAGAAAGCTCCATTCGCACTCGTTGAAAAATATACTATTACACGTCATTCAACAAACTCTACATGGACAAATTTTGAGTCAGATTTCCTTGAATGAGGTGCAATAGTATATTCCTCAACGAGTGCAAAAGGAGCTTCTTCAACGAATGTGAAGTTCGCAAAACGAGCAAAATCAATAATAATATAACGAAAATGAAGTATCACTCAATAAAATAGATCAAGTTCAGAAAAATGTACTAGACAAAAAATAAATAATTGTTCACAACATCACAAATATATTCATTGAAGAACTATTATTGAATTTTGTATATATTTCCGCCAAAAAAATATAATGCAAATGAAAATCCGTAAATGAAATGATTCAATATATATATTGTATAAAAAAATACAAAATTTTCAACTATAAATAAGGATTAGCTTCAACGATAATCAGGATGACCCTTTTCGCCAGGGCAGGTATACCTGCCCTGGTCTATACGGCTATAGGCAACCTTTTTACCGCCTCAAGACATAAAACTTTGACTCAAGTTATGAATATTCGTCTTCAAGTTGTAAACGCTGGTCTCCAAGATGTAGAAACTCGTCTCAAGACGTAAAATAAAGTCTAGCTCCGTCTCAAACATGAGACAGAAATATGTCTCCACTTCGTCTTCACTTCGTCTTCATTCGGGGCAATTCAAGTCGGAACCAAGTCGAAGAATTTTTACTTGGGCTGCTCGGGGTGAGCCTCCTTTGTGTTCCGACCCTTCAAATGTTTATTGTTGATCCACAAAATTAAACATTTCTTTCGAAAATTCTATGAACGTGCATGCGCGCATGCGCGCGCGTAACGCGCTTTTGCTACTAGTCCTTTCTGAAAAAGTAGTGTGACGATGTTTCGAAAATCCTGTAATCATTGCATGGCTTTTCGTTATTTGAAGTAGTTCCATATCTTATGTAAATTTGAAATTTTGAAAATCAAATCTACAAATAGTCCATTTCAATGAGAAATATCATATAAAACCTTATGCGATTCAATAAACATATGTACTATTCAAAGACAATTGGGCGGTTGAATCAAAACTTTAAAGTTATCTAATAAAGTACTGAAAATATTATGTACGAGCTATTTTGAATTTTTTTCTAGTTTTTGAAATAGAAAATCTTTTCGACGAGGTAGATAGCGTTAAATTTCAGGAAGTTCTGAAATAGTACCTAGTCAATAGCTGGCTATGTGATTGTTTGTCTTCTTTTACGTTCAAGACGAGTGAAGGAGAATAAACAGAGATTTCGTAATTGGAAACAGTTTTCTTCATCACTACTTCATTTTTAGAGAAGTCCATTTACACAAGCAATATAACTCTTCTCTAAATTTCAAATATATTTCAGATTTCAAACAGTTTTAATATTGCAATTTTATTGGTTCTATTCTAGCTAGGGCGCTAAAGTTCTGTTCTTATCAATATTCTAATCTACAAATTGATAAAATTGCAATAGTAAAAAAAAAATGAAAATTCAAATAGGCTAAGATGAATTTTGAATCATTGCTCATAATTTCAACACAGTTTTTAAATTTTTGAAGTATCAAACCGCCGAATATAAACCATAATATGGTTGGTCACGTAAAACTCTGGTACATGCCCTTAAACTAAAATGAACCTATAAGGTGTATTCACTATTCAGTAAATTTTACTTTGTTGCACAATTACGAGTATGCCATTGATATTAAGGCACAATAAAATAATGTGAAACTTGAATTAAAATTGATGAAAAACAATAAATTGAACAAATAATTATAATTGTATTAGAGCATTCTGTACATCATGAATTATATAAAAAATATGAAACACACAAAAGACGTAGGACGACCGACCCTGAAGTTTCTTATGCCTGTGGATTTCAAATCTTCGTAAAGCATCCGATCAAGAAACCGAAAACACCTTTTGATACGTCTCCGAAATATATCGATGGGATTTTTTTTTGAACAATTTTTTTAACAATTACATCATTTTCCATTAATGTAAAACTTGGAAAAGCACTATAAGCAAAGTAAGGGTTCGAGCGAAGAACCGAAGACATTATTTTTCAGAGTTCTGTGACTTTTATGAATAAATATAGTGATTGCACACTGACTTTAAGCACCTATATAATGAAAGTATCGGAGACTAAGCCAAAGGTGTTTTCGGTTTTTCGATCGCACAAATATTGCTAGTTTGTTTATGGGTGGTAATGAATAATTTGACAATATCATGTCCCCGGAATATTATACTCTTGTATTTGAAGTAATAATTTTTGAATTAACAGAGTTTTATTCATCATATTCTTGTCCACAACAACCTTTTTTAATTATTTTCAGTTTATTCGGTATCAAAATAAGTTCCATTAAATATGAGTAAACGATATCCGGTAACGTGTCCCTAACTCCTTTCTCAAATTCATGACGTTATATCTTCTAAAGAAAAGCTTAAAAATCTTATTGCTAAATACACGATGACAAATAAATTTTTCAATAATTTGATGGCTTAAGAGATTATTTTATACATTGAAATAAATTTACAATTGAAGATGATTAGTGAATATACTTTAAAATATAAAAACTTCCGGTAACACGGGTTTATTATTAGAAGAATCATATTTTGGAGGTAAGTTTATTAAAGAAAAAATAATAAATAAAATATATACTTCTCACCTGCAAATCACTTGATTGTTCGGTTATTCCAACGTGAAAATAGAATTTGAAATAATGAACATTTTCCGAAAAACCTTTCCATTGGGGAACACAAAATTCATTTTCATTAAGTGAAGTTAGTTGGCAGAAGGCAAATAATCGATATTCCCATTATCTTTTCATTCGAAAATAATTTGAAATAACCTCAAGGTTACTTGCTTTATCATAAGATTGTGAATAAAAGCAAAGATTAATCCTAATTCACCTATATCGAGGCTCTCAAAGCCGACTTAATTATTATTTCAGCATCAACAATATTTCTGATGACTTAAATCAAATATTTATCAATAGATTCTTAAAAAATTAATATTTTGAATGGGGGCCTACTCTTTCATCCCGCTCATTATTTCTTCCAGACTCATTGTGATGAATATGAATACAAAAAAAGGTTTACTCTGGTTAGAAATATATTTCAAAGAAAAATTAGTTGTATAATTCCAAACATTTGATTTTCAGCCTTATAATGCTGTGCAAAGTTTTAAATAGGTGAAAGATAATGTGATTCTTTGATAAATGGTTAGAAGAAGTCGTATAGGGGTATTTTGATGGGGAATTCAAAGGTATTTTTGATTTTTCGATCGGACCCTTAGTTTGTTTGGAATGATTTACAAAAGTTTGAAATCGATAGATATAGGAAACTTCAGGAGTTTCTGTCAGCTTCAGGGTTGTGTAGGAATTTGTTTGTCAGACACGTGTATCATTATTATCATTTTATCTTCATAAACTCAAATAATGCCATGACGAAATAATACATGGATTAAAACTTCATAAAATTTGTATGCCAGCAAATTTTGTAAGCCTCGTCTACAGTTTCGAAACTTTCCTTAAAAAAGTAATAGCAATGCACTCATCATGAACTTCGCCCATTCTTTGGCTTAAAAATGAATATTTTCTTCCAAATAATAATAACTGATCTTTATTTGATTCAGGTGGAGGTTTGTCGCCTTTTTAGAATTTTAAAATGAGCACTTCTCACGAGATCACTTTGAACCCTTTGAAATCTTCAAAATCTTATGAAACTTCTTTGAATCCATCGAAATCCCTTGAAACCCCTTGAAATTCAGTTGAGTGATTGATATTCTATGAAACAAAATAACATCTAATGAAATCTCTTAAAATCTCTTGAAATCCATTCAAATACGCTGAAATCCTTTAAAGTTCGGTTTAAATCCATCAAAACACCCTGAAAAACCTTGAAATCTTTAAAATCCCGAAAAATGTTTTAAATCCTGTGAAATCTTATAAATTCTTTCAAAATGCCTTTCAATGAATATAAATACTTAGAAATCCCTTGAAATACTGTGAAATCACGTGCAATTTCATGTAATCTTTGTAATTTTATGAAGTCTGTTGAAAATTCACTGTTGAGAGAAAGGGTTTAGCTGTGGTTAACTGCAAAATATAGAATTAATACACATATCGATGATTAATATGAATAGTAAGCCATCGTTTTGTTTCCCGTACAAAAGAGTTCATCAGCGCGAAATAAACACGTAATAAAATGAAAATGGATGAGTATGTAATAATTTTCTTATTATTTGATATAACTTATTTCTCCTAAATTATGTTCACTTACAAAAATTTTAATAATAGTAATGAAATGTATAGGAATTCTTTACAATATTAACGAATGTTTTTTGCTAAGAGACTTTTGTTTGACTTGACATTAACATACTCGTAAGTTTTTTTTATTCTATGTAATTTTTGGCCTATTTTTATTGATTTTCAAATTAAAATTGTCTTGCAAATTATGTCTCCATATGATCATAACACACAGAAAAATCATTCTCTCTGTGTCAATATTAACGTTTTTCATTGAAATTTAATCGCAAGAGAAATAAATAGTAATACGAATGTAGTCGTCTCTCTGTATTTGTTGAATTTCAAAATAATTTTTCATAAAGAGTTAATTGGAAAATTATTGACTTCAAATGAATATGTCATATATTTATTCGTAGAATATGATGAAGTTAGCGGCACGTGAAATTGATGCAACACAAATTTCCTATAATCTTATAGCATAATCAAATAGGCAGCAAATACATTTGTTTGCCAGGAATTGAACGTAAAAATTTTACGCTGTCTATATAATCTCTGAGAAATACACTTCTCACTTTTATCGTATTCTTATTCACATTACCTCATTAACTTCCTCCCATACATCATTATATGTCAATTTTTTGATCGTTTATTTTATAAGAAACGAGACGAAGAATTTCATTTTATATGTAACTGTTTTTTAATGAATAGTGAAACATGTGTATCAAATCTAACTCGACAAGTTAAATTTTTTCGATGAAAAACAAACTTAACCGATATCATTTGTCTGAAACGCGGAAGTTGAATTATGTGATATTTTCCTCGCAGAGGAAGGCTAGCCAATAAACCGTGTACACATACCCAACAGGAAGATAAAAAAAACAAGGTAAAGCAGTCAAAATATGCATTATTTTTTTATATGAATAAAACAGGGGAGATGTGGCGAATACAGTGCGCATAACATATAAGAGTCGATAGCAAGAAAAATATAATCGATAGTGTGATGGCAAAATATGTAACGCGTAGATCAATATCTAAGTTTTGCTTTATTCATAGCATGAATTAAAGCTACGAAAATGAAAAGAATTATTGAGACTTCCTAAAAACTGCCCATGGGTCTTGTTACCGTACCCTGTGGCTACTGCGGCACGATATTTTTATATTTATTATTGTGAACTGAAAATGATTTTCCAACGATCAAAGACATAATTTCAGTAAATATAGGTCTATATCATGTACGATGGTCGTTTGTTAAGTTTGGAGAAGAAGGAAGTAAATTTTTTTTGAAATGCTTGCCCTTATTTCTCAACATAGTCTTCTTTGAGGGCTACACACTTAGTCCAGCGAAATTCCGATTCTTTCATCCCTTCAGAAGGGTGGGATTTCTCGAAGTTTGTAAAATACGCACTTACGGCATCGATTACTTCTTCAGTTGACGAGAAGCTCTTCCCACCTTGCCAAGTCTTCAAGTTGGGGAACAGGAAGAAGTCGCACGGGAGCATGTCTGGAGAGTAGGGTGGATAAAGAATCAGTTCGAAGCTCAGTTCGTGTATTTTTACATTCTCATCAGAGAATGTATAATATTTGTGTGAAATTCGACCCCCCCCCCCGTTTTTGTCAAATGTCCACGTCTTGAGACCCTCCGGGACCGAAAAACAGGTTTTTACGAATGTGTCTGTCTGTATGTATGCATGTATGCGTGTGTGTCTGTCTGTATGTATGTATGACTGCCTGTGAGCGCGATAACTTTTGAAAGAATAAATCTATTGGATTGGCCTTTGGTATACTCCTCCAGTGTCGGAAACTGAAGGTTAAGTTCGTTAGCCAGCCTATTTGGATAAAAATTCAAAAGTTTGAGCATTTTCAAAAATCTTGAGCCCATTTTGTCAAGATTTGAAAGTGGTATGAACAGCTGCCCGTAGTACACAAAAAATTGAACAGTTTATCCTCATGACTTTTTCTGATAGAAAGAAAATTATGAGAGTTAAAGCATATACAAAATTCAAAAAAAGAAACGTAAATTAAATTTTCGAGCCAAAAAATGCACGATATGGAAAAAAGTCATGAGCAGAAAAAAGCTGCTTTTTGCAAGCCCTACACGATCGTCGTGACAACTTTTCGAATTTCTTTGAACAATCGAAAATTCAAATTTTCAGCCAAATAATGCGACATACGAAAAAAAGTTAAGAAATCAAAATTGTTGCATCTACAAAGACCTATGAGCTTCCCTTTACACATTTTTTTGGAAGGAGGCATAATTTGTTTTTGAGTATGAAAAATGATATTGGAATATTTTAATTTTATTTTTGAGCCAAACGACGCGAGATAAGAAGAAAAGTCAAAAGAGTAGAATTTGTGCTTTTAAAAAGTCCAATGAAATTACCGTTAAGCATTTCTTTATAGAAACACTTGCAAATCATCAAGATAATTTTCTAAACGTCTTTTGAACTATTTATTTGCATGTATTATACGGTGAGCGCAGAAAATCGAGCGCGAATATTTTGATAAGAGTGTATTCCTTAAGGCCGATAGAGTCTTAAGTAAATAAATCTCCTCTTTCATTTTAAATCAAAAACAAATTCAGTAATTTGTACATGAAGAACATATAACACTTTTACTCTTTTTCGAATAATCGGTGAGGATAATTTCTTGGCAATCCGGAAATACTGTGGCCATCACCTTCCCAGCTGACAAATCAGTTTTTGTTTTCTTTGGCGCACATTCACCAGGCAATACCCACTGCTTTGATTGCCATTATGTGTCGGGTGTATAATGGTGGACCCAGGTTTTATCCACAGTCACGAATCGACGCAAAATGTCCTGCGGATTCTGATTAAACATCGCCAAATACTGCGCTGAAACGTCGCTGCAGTTGCGCTTTTGATTGGGAGTCAGAAATCGCGGAACCAACCTTGCACACACCTTCTAAACTTCCGGTTTTTCGTGCAAGGTGTTGTAGAATCATTCAGTGGAGATGCCTACAGCCTAAGAAATCTCGTATGCCAAATGGAAACTAAACTTTGGTTTTCGCTGAAGCTTCTTGAAAGTAAGTTTGAAGAGTGCTTTTTCTTGGCCATATACTACAAAGTTCGTTTTGGCGCCATCTAACGAGAAGTTTACCTCACCCATCAGACGACCCTCCTGCAGCTCTTTTTAAAAATTTTGAGATTATGTTTTACGTTTAGTTAGGAAACAAAGCTATGAAGATACAATTTTCAGCATGTCCGGCATTTCAGCATTAAAATGACTGTCTACACCGTCTTACCCACTTCTGTTCATGTATCACAGAAAGAAAAACACTGAATTCAATTTTTTGCACATGTGCATCTTTCAGAAAAGTCAAAAAACCAATTTTGCAAGAGTTTAATTATATTTGGAGCGAAATACTATAAGTTTCATTGGCTTTGTCGCAGCCATCAAGATAGAAGAGAAACACCAGAAACAAACTTTTCATCATAAAAATTAAACAGTTCACTGAATTGACAAAATTTCTATACCATTCAACATTGCATTCATAAATATATATCCTGAACCTAACTTCGCATTTCCAAAATTCACAGGTTTTAGTAAAAGTTACTAAGTACCATTACCCGCTGCACCGCACTCGCCGCTTCTCCTCTATCTGAAAGAATTATTTATTCAAAACCCGTTGACAAATAGAATCAAAGCGAAGAGAACAAAAGTAGTTTTGACTATTTATTTCTATAAACAACAAATAGAAAGTGATGCGTTACTGGATATCGGACATTTAAAAATTAGGCCGCTACTAACTTCGGCGAAGTAAAATGGATTGACCTGATAACTAATTTTCAAATTTTTCTAAGACATTTGGATAACGATCAATTATTGTTATTGTTCTTCACAATATCATGAACATATGTATCTCTTCTCTTGTTATGATTAGTAAATTTTATAAGAGAAACGTGATTCCAGTTTTCAAATGCATGATACGAGAAAAATTTGTTTAAAAATGAGAATTTGTTTAGAAATGAGTATTCATTTAACAGTTGCTCTGTTAAAAAACAAAGTTTAAGTCGTACAAAATACACAAATAATATTTATGCAATTTCTTTTTCAAACTATCATCTATTGTTATCGACTGATAGCAATAATAATTTTTGATTGTCAGCTAAATTTAGTTGAAAGCTTAGAGATCAGTGCCTTACGTTGGATTACGTTGAAAGATCCAAGTTCGTACGTCGAAAAATAGCCCACTAGTGCAAATGATTGTTACTTACTATTGTTTAAACAATCATCAATTGTAATCGGACGACTAATTAAAATAAATTTGTGTCATTGACGAGGGCGATATGCTTGCCATGAAGCATGGTTTTGTCGAAATAGAAGTGCAGGGAAAAAAAGCTTTTCTTACAATATGTTATTAAAAATTTTCAGAATTTAATCATGAAAGTAAGATTAAATTATGGAAGTTAGATTTTATTTTCAATCAAAAAAAGGAGTTTCGACGAGATTTATATTTCGTGATTTGCAAACTGTTTTTTTAGTTGAGCTTGAAGTTGCCTCCAAGAACTTCGCGAAGTGTGGTAAAAACTGGGTCAACCTGATCTGGGTTCCAGGACACGAGAATATTGGAAGGTGGGTAAGGTAATAATACTCTGTAAAGAGTTGATCGAAAATTGAATACCCCTGCCCATTAGTAATAATAGTAACAAAGCTGGAGAACCGAAATTCTAACCTTAGATTCTACTTGGCGGTAGTTTTATTTGTGAATCAAGTTTTGAAAATAACAATATTTTCGAAATGTAGATAACATACAACAGAAACTAGCCTAGTCTGTGAAATAAACTCGGATATGAACAATGCTAACAATGAAAACAATTTCTCTATTTTCTCAACAACAACAAAATATTTTTTACACTAATAGTTCAAAATGAGAATGAATTTTGAAGTAATAAAAAGTTCTTCTATCTAAATTGATAATTCAGTTAGTTGAATCTTGTAACTTTTATTGCATAAAATTATCATTTCTCTTTTATTCAATTGTAATGTTTGCAATCATTTCTTTTAATAGAAGGTAAATACAAATTTTCGTCAATACAACATCAAACTCCTAGGAAATTTTTCAACATAAATTACAATATAACGCAAAAAAAATCTTAAAAATGATTCACTGAAAAATAGCTTTTTCAATAATTTAGCAGTGTATTTATTAATAAAGAATTCACATGTATTAAGTAAACCTATCCTGTATTTGACTAATTTGAAGTTTAAGGTAAGATTTGACTCATTGGTATATATTTGTCTCTAATGAGCCGAAATTATTATTCATGTTTGGGAGCATATTTTTTTCTGATACTCAATTTTATGTAATTTGTTACATGAGAAGGTTTAATTAGAAATTACGTTTTTTATGAGGGAGCGTCCATTATTTACGTAATTCTATTTTTTGGAGAGGGGGTCTGGAAAATCTTGCAAATCTCCGCTTGGCTGCGGGAGGGGGTGTCGAAGACTTTCTTACGTAAGTTTTCTCTTTCCAATTAATTCTGTTGAAGTTACTTTTTATACTATCATACACATTATATCATTATTTGTATTATTTTTCTTTTTCGCGTAATATTTTATATGACCGGCGGGCATTTGATTTTGAAAATGGAGCCATCCCGGTCGGTAACACATACGTCCTATTAATATAGAGTCGAGGGGTTAAACATTCTTGAAATCTGGTGTACACCTTTCATGAAATTTCTTGGCATCCCTGGAAATTTTTACAATTCTTTGAAATCCCGTGAATTATTTCGGGAATTTCATGAACTTTGTATTTTTGTTTTTCTTACTTATTTATTTATTTTTTCTCATGATATGACTGGATATAATTTTTGTTCAGAATCGCTAAGAAAAAAGAGTTTATGCATTCTTATGTCATACAATGAACATTATCTATATTTCCAGAAAGTAAATGTATTAGCTTGTTGAAAATTCACTTTTTTTATAAAAAATTTCCCTTTTTCAGTTGAAAATTTAATTATCAGGTTAAAAATTCATCTTTTTGATTAAAACTTCAACTATTTGGTTGAAAGTTTAACTTCTTTGCTCAAACTTCATTCTGTTGGTTAAAGATTCATCAATTTAGTTGAAATTCAAAACAATTTTTGTTGCTGATAGGAAATTGTAAGTCTCCCAGAAATGGTTGTCGAAACCATGTAAATTTGTAGGAACGCGTTTATAGAGAAAAAAAATAATTTGCAGGGCCAGGGTCAGGCTTTGATTTGCATCTATGGACGGACATGATTTGGTCGTAATATTCCTACTTTACTCTTTTAAATATTACGTTGGTCACGACTAGCCTACGATTTTCAGTAGAAAGTTTTCCAACTGCCACTCGACAGATATGAATGACATGTATAACTTAATTTTGGTTCCCGGCTTACTGTAGCACTGATTATATTATTTTGAAAAGCAGTAAGATTTAAAAAACTCAAAAATATGGACAAATAGTGTGAAGGCAGAATCATTTATTTATTCATTTAAGACATATATAAGAATTGCTCTCGGTCTCCTCTAACATTATTGTCGTTATATATTATTATGATTGTTAAAGATTAAATAGGAGAATGAGGCTTAGGAGTAACGATAATTCAATAGTAACAAATTGTAGTACATTAAATTAATTTTCATTCATTTAATTTTTCCATTCTATAAACGATTCTTCATGATTTCATTTGTATCCAGTAGTATGGGTTGTTTGCGAATAGTTTCATATTCATGGATTTCTGCAATGTTTCTGCAGCCAAATTTCCTTTAGCTACGAATGCAAACGAGTCCATTCCATGTTCTGCTAATTCTCTTTCTAACGCACTCACAACTAGAGTTGAATATCCTTTTCTTCTGCATTTTTCGATAGTATGGGTCACAACGACTTCACCGAATACTGATTGCAATGCCCAGGATAGGAGTTCGTTATTTTGCCTTGAAAATAGTCCAAGTCCTCTATTCAATCTTACCACTGTCATGAGAAACTTCGTTGTTATTTGTGGATATTCCTGGTTTCTGAGGGGCCACAAAGAATGGATCAGAGGCACGTGAGATTCATTAATTCTATTTAAATAACATCCTTCGGGCACCCTGCAAAAATTTTAAAGGAACACTATTAAAATTCAACAATTTCTAATTTGTCGCTCCAGGACAGAACCCTTCTACTTTTGGTCGAATGTCCGTTCGTTTACATGTTATTCAAATAAAATGTTAGATAATAAATAAAATTTCGGATCAATATTCAGATGACAGATGAAATTCCGGACAACTGTTTAGATAACATCTAAAGCATTCAAATATTTTATTTTCAAATTTGAAAAACAAAATTATTTTGAACAAAGTTATTCCGCGTAGAAATTTATTCTGGTCGTGCGGTCTATCAAAGATATTGAGATAGATTCAGAGTGTTCATGAATGTAGTAGTATGAAAATAATAATTAAACTTTAATTTCGTGGTATTAGATTGGAATCGAATTTTTAAGATTCATGCATAGCTTAGTTAAAAGCGATAGTTTTCAATAATCAAGAAATTTTTGTGAAAAAAATAGGTTAACATTGGAATTGTTATATGAAAGCTCAAAAACTTGAAGGGGCTTAAATATACTGAGTTTAACTACATATTAAAGAACATTGTTGTAACGCATTTTGGAAGGACAGTGGGCTGGCCAGTCTGAGCCGCTAGCTTTAGAAAAAACATATTTTTTAATATTTATAATATTCACCTTATTGCTTCGGTATTTGAATTTATGCAGATATGGTGGCAAGTAGTATGGTTATATCTTTTTGTTTATTTCTAGTATCTGGTGCATTTGAAGTCGACCAAAGACGAAAAAATTACTTGTGCAGAAGCCTTTATCAAATCAAATGCTTTTGCAAAAAAAAACTGGTGCATGCAAAATGCGTTTGCATACACCAGTGTGTCACGTGACCAGTTACGTGGCTTATATTCGGCAGCTTTATAATTTGAAAAATGTTGAGGTTGTGTTGAAATTTGAGCAAATTGTTCAAAATATATGTACAAAGGCTCGTCTGCTTGGCCCATTCATGTTTTCATTTTGTCTGAATAGTACGATTGTATGAACTTTCAATTTGACATGTAACTGAGAAGAAGAATTTGGAGCCCTGTCTGAAATATAATTATTAAAATTGCATTATTTGAACAAAATAAGAACTCAAACGGAACAAAAAGACGTGCCCTCATATATTTCAAACCGTTCTCCAAAATTTCAACACGATATAAAATTCGACGTTATGTTTACATTTAGAACGGTAAAGTTTAGAATTTATTTTTTTACTCGTATAAGACAATGAAATGATAGTCTTTTAACTTTATGAGTATTTGAAACCATGTGGTTAAATCTAACTCTTGCCTCTGAACCTCTATTAGGCATTATGTACTCAAGTTAATAATGTATGAAGATAATTAATTTTATGTTTTCCAGAGATCTTTCGTACTTTACGACACCATGTTATCAACATTTTTCTGTTCATGATTTTTAATTATCATAAATTGAACTTTAATAAATACCTATGCGAGAAAAATCTGTCAGCAATAAAAAATTTAATTGGGCACTTGCAGCAAAATAAGGGGTTCTGGTGTCTGCAATCTGAATGCAGTTTAAATTTCCACCAGTAATATTTTGGAAATATTTTTCGAAGATATTTAACAATAATTTCTGTATCAGTATTATTTTTTCTTCCTGGTGAGAATTAAAATAGTCATGAGATTATTTTCGATCATGCTAGCATTTACATAAACTGGAAATGATCTTACCGAACTTGGACCGCAGCGCATTCTTCTTTAGACTTGAAGAAACCGTTTGCGATTATAGTCGACTATATTGCTATGCCCCATGTCTGTTTTGCAGTCTCAGTAAAGCAGTTTAAAGTCGGAATTATACGAGATTAAACGAACAGGAACCTTACAGGTTCGGTTCATTTAATTATTTTAGTTTCTATCAGAGCCTTGTGTACTAGTTCTTCGAATCCCTCGTGGGCAAACATTATCACATCACAACCTGCAAACTAAAAATTCATTTCAGACATGAATATTACAACAACAAAAATGGAAGAAATACTATTTATTTTCAGATTTTCTCTTCTAGTGGCTACACAGATTAATAAAATGATATATGTAATTCAATTTTAATTTTTTTTTCAAGATGCATTTTAATTTGTGCATAAAAGTGGTTTTGCGACTGTCATGTGGAGTTTGAAACGATAAGTAAATAATAGACATAATTGTTTATCGAAAAAAGTGTTTCAAATGGAATTTTTATCATAGGCAGTCAAGAAGGAGGTTCTCTTTCAAAACTGTCCTTAAAAAAAAAATAATTATTTTACTATGTCATGTTAGTTTTAACAGATTATGAGCCTGCATGAGCTGCAATCAATTTATATAGCATAAAATTCAGAATACGCAAAGAACATGAATGATAGACGATCAGAAATCTCACATGAATTTTACATGATATAATGAAATATATATTTTTTCAACACACATTTAACAGGAAACGTGTTTTTTCATTGTAAATCGTGATCCTAAAACCATAGGGTGCTATTATAGATTTTGCCGCCTATACAGAAGAGGTTTTTCAAAATTGGATAGTTTGTACATTGGGGCGTATCTAAAAAAAATCTTGGTGTTTGCTTTTCCAGGGGGGTTGACAAATTTTTAGCGGATACCAAAATGATTTCTTGAAAACTTGAGCAAAAAAAAATCCCTTCGGTTCGCACAATGTCTAAGGTCAACATCACAAAAAATGCCCTATTTCTCGTTATTTTCAAGCAAATAATTTTGTTTTTGTGATCTGCGTGAAAGGTTACAGTTTCAGTACGATATGATCCTATGCAGTGAAGATATCATCAAAAATTATCTTATACTCGCACACACAAGCTAAAGCACCAAAAATGGTAAAAATCACGATAATTTTCATGTTCCTTGTTATTTTTAAGCCAATAATTTTTTTTCTGTTTTAGGAGAACCGTAAAATTTGTATACTGTGCTAATATAAAGGCCAATGCAGTATAGATCTTATCAAAAAACATTTGATTTTCGCACACTTGAGTTGAAGTACCGACCATAAGATAATTTTTGATGAGGTCTGTACTGCATAGGCACCTATAACATCGAATGGTACAAAATTTATATCATTCACTCGGATCAGAAAAAAAATTACTTGCTTGAAAATAATAAGGAAAATGCTTTTTTTTCGTGACTATTACCATTTTCCGTACTTTAACTTGAGTCGCAGGGAGCCAAATCAGGTGAATTCGGTGATTGTTCGATGGTATTCGTTTCGTTTTCAGCCAAATGCTCACGGATAACGATGGCATTGTGCAACGATGCGTTATCGTGGTGCAAAATCCACGAGTTGTTTGCCCACAAATCCGGTCTTTTTTGGCGAATTGTTTCACGTAAACGTCTCATGACGCCCGAATAATACTCCTTGTTGATGGTCTGGCCTTCTGGAAGGAATTCATGATGCACAACACCTCTGTAATCTGCAATTCGCCAAAAAAGACCGGATTTGT
>JAUMHM010022424.1:0-16706 GCA_032362435.1 Melikaiella ostensackeni
CAGTACATATTATTTTCGAAATTCACAGCGGTAATTATTCATTTAATCGCTCTGTAACTCACTGGCTCTACATCAGACTGTGCTCTGCCTCGACCATTTGAATCTCCATCGAACTGATTGAAAAGTCCCACATCAAATGGTCCAGTGATGCTAAGCACAGTTTGGTCAAGTAAGCAAGGATCTCCATTCGTGTTTCTTTCACCACCACCCACATTAAAATCGAAAAGCTCATCTGAATACACTTTATAAATACACTTATAATTCGGCGTTATAAAAATTATGTCAAATATGCTATTCGGTTAATGATTTTAGGTGAAATAAATATTATGGAAAATGGAATTCTTGCGCCTCCACTTGATGCCCTAACCTCAACATGAATCAACAACAAAATGAAGCAGTACCATACACAAATTTTCATTATTATTATTATACTATTAAGCCAAATCCCTTTTGGGATAAGCCTAACTTGTCCGATCCTGAACTCGTTTTACTACTGGAGATTGAGAAATTTGTATGGTAAATTTGAGTAAAGGATATTCAGGAGAAGAAGGAATAGGTTTCAGATCAATCTCACGTCGCTCCGACACTAATCGCTTGATCAATCTCTGTCGCAATCAACCTAGGTGAAGAGCTTCGCAAAGTCATTATAATAACGGGGATAATTATAACAATCTGCTGAGAAAATCTCTTTACGCGGGCACATTAGTATCTGAAATCTTTGATTTCAGGCATCAATCTTCTTCCTATAAACAATTGCTCTCCATACATCCCTTTGCTTCTATCATTTTCTTGATACTTCCAGGTCTCGCTACCATACGACACCATGGGTGCAAGAACAGACTTATATATTGCAATTCAAGTTTTATTCGTTACATTTTTACTTCTATTAATAGCTTCTACACTGACGATAATCTTTCTACCCTCGTTTATACGTCTGGATATCGCTGCATCAATCTTTCCGTCAGCAGAAAATAAGATTCCAAATTACCCGAACTCATCAACTCGTTGCTTCCTCTCTTCGTTGGAGGCAATGTTGCATTCTCTATCCCAGCCTTCTTTCAAAAACGATAACTTTTTTTTTATTTCCGTTAATCTTAAGGTCCATACTCTTCATGCTTGTATCCAGTCTGCTCATCACTCTTTGCAAATCGTGGGCTGATTCAGCAGTAACAATCTTATCATCATCTTATTATATTATCATCTTATCATCTGCAAACGCCAGTCCACTAACTTTCACTGTCTCGAGAGAAACACCTCCTTCGGCTATGAGGGCCATTCTTAGACACTTGACCATGTATATATCGATCATCCAGGAGGATATAACGCAGCCTTGTCTAACGCCCTGCTCCATATCAAACCAATCGCCCAATTGTCCATTCACTCGTACACTGGCTTGACTATCATTGTATATTGCTTTTATTGCTCTTAGGAGCTAACCATCCACTCCATATTCTTTCAGGACTTCCCTAAGTTTAGATCTGTTCAGCTCATCAAAAGATTTCTCAAGATCATCAAATGCACAGAAAACTCTTCTGTTTACTCTCAACCTCTTTTCTATGATCTGTCTCAAGCTAAATATCTGATCAGCACATGATCTTCCTCGCATGAATACACATTGATCTTCCCAGATCCTTTCTTCAGTTATTCCCATGACCTCCTTAATCAGTGTTTTGGTAAATGCTTTGCCAACGGCACTTAGAAGGCTAATCGCTCTACAATTAGCACAGTCGCCCTTATCACCCTTTCCCCTCTCAGATTGGGACGATAATCGCCACACAAAGAAATATCCGCCACCGCTTTTAAACATTTCAGCGGTGATGCCATCCATACGAGCACCCTTACAATTCTTTAGTTTCTCAATTACATATATAATGTCGTCGATATTGACTCTTCTTTCGCTACCTACAACGGGATTGTCTAACGTATTCTCTTCAATGAGAAGGTTGTTATGTTCCATAGCTTGACCTCCATTCAGTCTCTTGAAAAAAACTCTCATACAGTTTTTGATTCTATTCTAATCACATACCACTTCACCATCATCATTTTTGGTTCCAACTACCTTAGTGCTAGAACTTTCTTTCCTAATCTTCCTAACCCATTTCCAAAATAATTTCTTATCTCCTTCAAAGTTATTTTGCATTTTTTTATCTTCTTCTGCTCCAATTCTATCCTTTCTTCCTTTGACTAGTATCTTGGCTTTTGTGTGTTTATTCCTGTAATTATTTTCCAATCCAGTCTTCTTCTTATCGCTAGGACCTTTACTATTTAATGTTCTTGAGTATGCTTGCTTTTGCTCTTTGATAGCCACGGCGATTTCATCCTTCCACCAAGCATCTCCAACCTTTCTTCCTACAGCCGCAGTACCGCGCACTTCAGATGCACTCTTGAAGATGCTATCCCGTAGTATTATTCATGCACCCTCTACATTTTTATTGTTCAGTTGGGTCTTCCAGTCTTCGTCATGATGGTCTAAGTATTTATTCAGCTTTTTACGATATACCAATCGTACTTTTGGTTTCTGCAAATTCTCTGTTCAAACTCGCGTCCGCTTCGGCTTAATATTTGTTCTTCTTCTCCTCCACCCTTGACCTAGACTCATCCTTGAAACTAAGAGGTACTGATCGGTTCCGCACTCAGAGCCTCTCATAACCCTTGTATGCCTTACAAGCCCTCCAAGTCTCTTATCCGTTACAACAATATGAATCATACTGTGACTCTCGCCTCTACTTTGTGCCTAAAACCAAGTATTTGTAATAAACAAGCCTTTTTCTAAGCATAAGCTAATCAACTTATCACCTGTTGCCGTTCGTTTTTGGGTTTCAAAAATAGCCCAGTACCCTCTCGGTACTTTGGCGTTGCACACCAAGCCAGTCATTCATATACCCAAGTGGAATTATTCTTTCGCCAAGATCGCAAGTCCCTAGTATATTATTTAACGAGTCCCAGAAGGTATCTTTTACATCTCTCTTGTCATCGTCAACTGAAACGTAGAACGCTATAATAAATAGTTTTCGGATTCCCACTCTCATTCTAATACTTAGTAATCTAGGCAATACACATTCATACTTTTCGACATGTTGTTTTCCTGTCTCGTTCATAACCAGACCGACTACTTGGGTATCATATGATTCATTATCTTCTCTTGACCAAATTTTGAGTCCGTTCTCTATGTTTCTCGCATCACATTCCTTCTTCTCTCTTTTCGGTACACACAAAATATCTAGCTCCCTTTCGCGCATTGTATTCCGCAATTCCTCCTACTGGAGATCATTTACTCCTCTAGCATTCCAAACACCTAATCTCCATTCATCGCCTGAAACTTTTCCAGTGACATGCCTTCCATCAACAAAAGTGTCAATCCTATCCGAGGCTACATGACTATTTATATTATTCATTGCTAAGAGTATACACACAACTGCAAATTGATGCGAGAAATTCATTCCGTGAGTATAAAATCATGTCCAAATTAGGCAGCTAAATCATCATGAGGTGGAGTGACCATTCATAACGCCGCGCCGACCAAACTTTGGTCATGCGAAGGAAAGTATGAAAACCAAGCCAGAACCGAAGAAGTTATGATCGGTTTGTGTTGTATATTGAGGAGGGCACCTGTCACCTGCAGTTTGGTCTCGAGTATGGAAGAAGACTATTCAATGTGAATGTGACAAGAATACTCAACGGTCAACAAAGACTTAAGAAGCTCATAAGCTTTCCTTAATCCTTCTTTTGAAAGGTCAATTTTAAGAACTCTCATGAATCTCCAAAGCTTTCCACAATTTTGCAAACTTTTCATAAATTTTTTCGAACTCTGTATGAATTTCCAAGAGTGTCTAGTACCTTCCATATATTTGTTCAAGATTCCGCACATTTCAAAAATTCTCGAATGTCTCTGAACTTCCACATATTTTCGGAAGTTTCCGTAAATTAACATGAATTCCCCAAAGTGTCCATAAATTCCCCAAATTGTTCAGAAATCTTCATAAATTTCCGTAAATTTCTCAAAGTTTTCATAAATTTCCATAAATATCCGTAAATTTCCGGAACTTCTCAATGTACTAAAAATTTTTGAAAATGAGCGCGTGGAAGAAGTTGACGTGATTTTTTCTCTTAAATTCTGTTTTTGAATCCCGATTCGAACCGCCCTCGACAACAATTTTTGTTAGACTGTTCAGTCCAAGATACCTGAGGTGTAATATGACTCCATCAGGATGCTGAGTTTTGCTTTCTTGAAGGGAATTTTGAAATTTGCCGCGTAAATTTATGGAAACCTCATCTCTCCAAAAACTGAAGCCTTTGGGAAATAGATGTTCACCAAAAAATGAAATAATACAAATAAAATACTCATCGTGAATTTTTTTTTATTTCTGTAGTCCTGGAATACCTGAATTGCGCAAAACTTGTCCCTTCGCTTCTGAAGACACTTTAAAAATACTATTTACACTCTTGATCCGTGAAATTTAAACTCCTGTATAATTGACTTCGCCAAAAACAAGCACGCTTTTGTAGTCTGAGGTTTTTGAGGTACAATAAAAACCACCAAACATAAGATCCCTGCTTCAGGGGGACATAAATGAATTTGAAAAGTCGCGTTTTCAGGCAATACTTCATTTCCTGTCACAGCCCCGCAAGACCCGAATCTTTTGCAGTATTCGCAGGTAATATAATAAAATTTCTGCATTTTCTTGGCCTCTAAAGAGCTAGATTACAGTTCATAAACCATGAGCAGTAAAACTCCTGCCTTTGAAAACAAAAGCACTTTTTTTAAGCGAGATTTTCTCACTATTTGCTTTTTCGTCTTAGGCTCCCAGGAGAGAAACATCTTGCTGTGTTTTGAAGTCAAATGGTAAAGTGTCTGAATTTTCAGGTCCTCAAAACAAACTGATGTTCCTGCCGTGCTCACGAGACGGAAGAGCATCGGTAGTTGGGACACCAACACGTGCTTCCAGAACAAACCTTCCCCGCCAGCTTGCCCAGGCCTGCATTAAACGTGAGAGCTCTGTTTGAAGGGGAGGATCAATTGAAAAAGTCGATTTTTCAGACAATATTCGATTTCCTGCCGTCATCTCACCTCACCGAAATCTCTTGCAATAATTTCTAGGGAAATTGTAGAATGTCTGACATTTCGGGACCTCAAAACGTGCTACCTTGCACAATATAAACCACAAAACAAAAGACCCCTGATTTGGGGGACAAACATTGATTTTAATATTCCTTTTTTCTTAAGACATTCTTCGATTTTCTGTCACAGCCCCGCAAGACCCAAATATTTTGCAATGTTTGCAGGTGATATTATAAATATTCTGGTTTTTCAAGACCTTATTAAACGAACCAGTTTACAGATCATATAACATGACAAGTGAAATTCTTGCCTTTGAGAACGAAAAATATTTTGGTGAAGCGAGTTTTTTTACCCACTATTTGATTTTTCGTTCCAGGCTCCCAAGAAAGAAATCCCTTGCAAGTTTACAGAATATGAACTAATAGATATCACAGCCCTGTTTTGGGCTTTCCGAACCGAAATATTCTGCAGTACTTTCAGGCGAAATTGTAAAATGTCTGTCATTTCAGAACCTCAAAGCGAACTAGCTATATATTCAAAAATACCTATCTTATTTATTTCTTGTCCGTTCGTGGCTGGCGGCCATACGAGCACCTTTTTTCAAATTACCCCACAGGGATTCAAGGTTTTCCACCTAACGAAAACGCACCGACGGTCGAGCGTTGAACGCATCGCACAGTTAGTTCCAACCTCCTGCCTTTTCATTTCTGATCTGCGCGTCGGTCCGGTTGCATTCAGTTATATTTTTATAAAGTGGGGCTAAATAAGTAAATATTTCCATTTCCGATTGTGTACAATTGAAAGCTCCGGGACGCCTCGCCTACATAGCATTTTCCGCCATCTTTACTGTTTTTTTGGTTGCATACTATACTACGTACTTTAACTACGTCTATGGTAGCATATCGTCTGCTCCCAACATGAAAATGGCAACACCGTACTGTTAGCTTAGGTCGAGTGTTGTAACGTTGACAAATTCCTGGTAAAACACACGAACGGTAACGCTCGAGAAATATCTTTCTCTTCGAGAAGGGACCTTGTAGCCCTACCGAAACCTTCCTTCGGGAAGAGAAAAAAATTCAAAGTTCTAAAACGAAAGAATTTCAGCATTTGAGGATTTTATTCTTGTCCAAACGGACTGTCCTCATTTCTCCTGAAGAGAGGTTTAAATGCACCTGCAGTACGAGAGTGCCTCGACTCAGGTCCCATTTTTGTTGTGAATTTTCAAAGTGTCTACGTGACAAGCGTCGCCTATCTGCTTAGGGTCATACCTTAAATTCATAAGAGGATTATTATTATTGAGATAATTGAGGCATAGAGCAATAATTATTTCGGCATTATATTTAGTATAAATAGAGATTGATTTTAGTAGGATTCACCCACACGTGCTACTGTGTAGGCAATAAACCAAGAATTATAGGAACGTCTCTGCTTTGCTAACTCCTTCTTGTGTATTCAAATATAAATGAAATGACGGCAACTGCCTACATTTGAAATCTAATATTTTAAACCAGCAGGTCAAAGTTGGCAAAGGAAAGGAGGGCATTGACCCATTGACACACAAGAGAACTTATAAGGTTATGTCCAACTCGGTGCGATAACTTACAATAAGCATCTCAAAAGATTTAATATGATAACTTCAGTTGCATGTTCATTACTCGAAAGTTTTTGTATTTTTGAGGATTTTCTCACAGCGTACGCCTTATTAACAGATAATGAAATGCTTTAAGATCACGCAATTAGCCAGGCACATGACAAGCAATTCACACAGGTGATAGTATCGTTAAATATTGCGCACTCCACCATTAATTGGGATCAATATAATAACGGGTTATACTATATATACTGGGGAATCGGTCATTTATTTCATTAGTCACAAGATACACTCTCGAAAAAGTTCTTCAAGAAACAGGCTTCTCTATTTTTGAATAATGAGGGCCACTACTGCTGCCATCTTCATAACCTTAGCCGTTTTCTTTTACTCTGTTGGTAAGTAAAATACATTAGATAATTTAATATATGCCGTCAAATTTTTCACTAATTGCTTCCACATATAGGAAGCTTTGTAATGGGCGAAACCGACCTTCCAACTCCCTCAAACTTCTTTTACAATCCGAACTACTGTCAACATAGCAGTCTTATTATCGTCATAGTGAATATATCAGCCCAATTTTTATTAGAGAATTATTCATTTATAACAAAACAATCCTCTGTGAGCACGATTACTTCTATAATAATGAATCTATTGGATTCGCCTTTGGTACACTTTTTAAGTGTCGATAACTGAAGGTCAACTTCGTAAGTCAGCCATTTTGAATGAAAATTCAAAAACTTAGAGCATTTTCAAAATTTTTGACACCATTTTTTTCGAGATTCAAAAATTATATGAACGACTATTCTAAGTACTCAGAAAGTCGAACAATTCATCCTTATGACTTTTTTCGATTAATAAATCATGAGAATCGAAGCTTAGTTCTTTGGTAGGAGGCAGAGTTTGTTTTTTAAGTATGGAAAATGATATTGAAATATTTTAATTTTAATCTTTGAGCCAAATGACGCGAGACAAGAAAAAAGTCAGAAGAGTAAAATTTGTGCCTCTAAAAAATCAAATAAAATTGCCGTTAGACATTTTTTCATGAAGCGAATCGTAAATCATTGAGATAATTCTTTGATTGTCTTTTTAACTATTTATTCGTATATATTGTACGGTGAGCGCAGAAAATCGAGGGCAAATATTTTGATGAGAATGTACTCCTTAAGGCCGACAGAGCCTTAAGTAAATAAATTTCTTTTTTCATTTGGAATCAAAAACAAATTTTAGTAATTTGCACATGAAGAATATATGAAACCGAGAGCGGAGCGCGAAGCGCAATGACCTAATTTTATGATTATAATTTTTACAATGCTTTTACAATATGTGTCTGAGGTAACACTACAATCACGGTCCAATGTGGTAAATCAATTTAATCATTTGTCATACGCCTGGATATGCTATATTTATATTAGCTTTACATAAAGGCGTACACTTTTGTTTGAACTGTTTTTTATGTCCGATTACACAGTTATCACAAGTGCCATTAAAACCTTCTGTAGCGGAAATGTTTGACTAAGAGTTTATCAATATTGTCTGATTACAAATATGATAGTGAAGAAACCCACAAATTTTATCTTCAAGGTAAACCAAAAAAAAGTGGTTTTTTCAACGGCTTATCGCTTCTACTTTGAAAATCGTGGATCTGACTGTATAAACATTTTTATATAAATGTTGTAGAGCATAAAAAATACATCTTCTATGTTGAATAAGTTTTTTCTCTAAAACTATTATTTTCGAGAAAAATGAGATTTTCCAAAAATTAGGCGTACACGTAGCCAATTGCAAAGGGGTAGGAGTGTGACTTAAATCATTTCTGCAACCATTCACAGGGATGCCTTCCCGCCCCCCATAAAACATTGGAAAGGAGTATGAGTGTGTCTTTAATTGTTTCTGTAACCAATATTCACTCACTTTCGTCCAAAAATTATGCTTTTACAGAAAAAATGTAGGAGAATAAAAGGCGTACTTTTGAAAGATCTACAGCTTCTGCTTGAGGTTTTTTATTTATTTTTCATTACCTACTGAAATAAACAGAATAAACATTAAATTTTTACAGTTTTATCAAGTTTCGACCTTGTAAATCTAAATTTCCGGTATTTTCACTAACGTATTCCTGATTAGCGCGTCAAGATGCATCGGTGTATTGAGTTTTAAATTAATCAGAGTTACTCTCTTTTCGGAACTTCACCCAAATATTGTCCCTAAGACACATACTAAAATAATGATTTCCAAAATTGAATTTCTCGTTCATTAATATTGTCAGTGGGTCTAAAAAGTTGATGAAAAGAGTATTTAATATTTCTTTATTATATACATTTTATAACACATACATGATTTCTGCTTTTTTCGATGCCTGCGAAACGAGGCTATAGTAATGGTTTCCTAGCAAAGTGACGTCAGAGATAAGATACGAAAATTATACATCTATCAGCTAACAGTTTGGTCTAACAAACGGGGATAATTAAGCAATCACTTGATAACGTTGACAGATTGTTCGACAGATAGGACTAATACGAAGCGCTAAATTACCATAAATTACCGAAAATTTTGGGAAAATTGATAAATTTTCAGATTCTTTACATTTCCGTAAATTTACGTGAAATGCTCGAATTTTCCTGAATATCTTTTGAAATATGGGTTTTCGCTAGATGTAGAATCAATAATATAGATCTTGTTTCTTGTTTGTCTACTAACCTTCATAGGCGATTGGATCATTCGTGATTTCGTTCAGGCAGCGATCAATCGCTTTCTAGTCCATATTTCTGATTTTGATCGAAAGTTCTTTATATTCTTAAAAGGAATATAATGATTTTTTCCAAGTTTAAGTTTGCGAAACTCTTAGAAAAATAGAGTCGAAAATGGCGGTCGCGAGGTACAGACTTGACGCTAATGAAACATGAATACATTTTTTTGAATCCATTAAATGTTTCAGCTTCAACGATTTAAGCAAATGTTGTAGAGAATATTCGAAAAAAAACCTATATTAAAATGTTGCAAGGCCAAAATTGAACCGTCTAACCAGACTCAAAGTACAGACTGCGTTATACATTAGATTTCCTTCCTTTTACAATTCGAACTGCTCATCCCTCTTATTGACTTCAAACATTATCTTAAATGACGGACATGAAAATTAATAACTTTCATTAAACCACTTCATTCATCGCCATTAATTCTTCAATACAGATGACTTCACGATACGAATTCCGAGTGTACACAAGATGACAAGATTTTAAATATTTCACAAAATTACAAGAGGTTTCAGAAGATATCTTTGTGTTTTGGAAAGATCTGAAAAACTTCAACGTTTCCGAAGCATTTCGAAATATTTCACGGAAGTGGTAATAATTTCAAGTGATTTCAACAGATTTTAAGTGATAAAATGATATATCAAGGGATTTCCAAGAATACTTTCAGATTTTATGGCCTATAAAAGAATTTTGAAGGATATCAAAAGATTTTATGGATTTAAGCTTATTTTGGAAGACTTCAAGGAATTTAAAGAGATTTTAACAACTTGACAAGAGTCTTCAATGGGTTTTAAAATATTTAACAGGATATTACAAAACTTTTAAGGTTTTCGAGGAATTTAAAAAGATTTTAAGGAATTTCAAGAGATGTGTAGAGACTCCAATATATGTCAAAAGATTCCAAGGTCTGTCAAAATATTTCAAAATATTTCAAGAGATTTCAAGGGATTTCAAGTTACTCCTGGAGATTTCAAGGAACTTCATAGGTTTTAAATTATTTTAATAGATTCCATGAGGTTTCAGAAATATTTATAGGATTTCATGATCTTTGTAAAGATTTCAAGGAATTTTAGGAAATTTAAAAACCTTTTAAGGGTTTTGAACGATTTCAAGAGTAATCAAACCCACAGGTAGCGCTAGATGGTTCAGTTTTGATGGTAGAATATTCTAAAACAAGTAATTTTTTTTTAAATATGCTCTGCAACATTTACTTTAAATATTCTCTCATAAAATTTATAGCCATTTTTGACAGAATTTTTCTAAGGGTTCCGCAAACTTCAAATCTGAAAAATCATCATATTCCCATTCAGGGCATCGAAAACTTTTAACTAAAACCAAAAATGGCGAACAGCAATCCATTGATCATTCTTTCAGTTCCTGCGAGACTTTTCCAGGGTGATCCACTCGCCTATCACTGTATTTTTCTGAAATTTTGGCATTTCGCCTATTATCTTCGGGCTACATTAGAAGTTTTCGATCAAGTTCAAGCGAACTTTCAATCCGACATGGAGATTGTTTATATAAAGAACATTGTTGCAGCATTTTCTTTGGAGGCTCAGCTGTGAATTTCTATATTCGCTATTCTGTATACTTCATTAATGCGCAAACTGACTGATATATATTCTCAATGGTTTTTTGAAACCACTTTTGCTCCTTCCCATGTTACTGCTTTCAGTGATTTGTTAAATTTTAATATTTTCTTAGATTGTAATCAAACACTCATGTTCCGTTTCATTATCACATGCAAACGAATATCCATAATACACGTTAATAACTATTCTAAAATTTCCTGTAATTTATGAGATCTAAAAATTTACAGAATTTCTCCATTATGGCATCAGAAATTGTGCCTGTGTCTCAATCGTGTCTGAATTCATGCATTTGTTGTATAAATGTTTCTATTGTCTTTTTACAGAATTCAGCTCGCAGTCAAACAACCGCCAAGAACTTGAATATACCAGTTTGAAGCAGTTACGAGTTCGTTCTTCAGGAGGTCTGGCTTTTGATTAAAATTTCTCCCTTATTCGTGCAAGTAACTCAATATTAAAAATGCCGAACAGAAGAAGACGCTTCAGTGCATGAGTCATTCAATTATCATCAGAACAATAATTTTCAAAATCGAATTTGTCCTTCATTGGTATTGTTAGAAGATCTGGAACTCTGAATTATTCACATAAGAAGTGTTCAATATTCCTTCATTACTTATATATTGTGAATTTAGCCTTCAAAGTTTGACTGCCTGACCGCTAAGGGGCTTTAAGCTCGTTACATGAAAATGTATGTTTCTATTGTCTTCTTACAGAATCAACCTCACAGTCAAGGAACCGCCAGGATACCGAATATTCCAACTTGAAGCAAATACGAGTTCGTACTTCAGGAGGTCTGTCTCTTGATTGAAATCTCTTCCTTATTCGTGCAAGTAACTCAATATTACGCTCCTTACATAAAAATATGTATTTCTATTGTCTTCTTACAGAATCAAGCTCACGTGAAAGCGGAAGGCAACGCGAAGTTCACTTAGTTCCGACGCCAAGGTTGCGTGAAATGACATCAAGTTCACAAACAAAAAATCACGGTAGGCTTGAAATTACTCCTTTAAAGAATATACCGGGTCTCAAAATTCCACAAGGTGTGCGAATAAGCTTCCTGGGACAAAAAATTTGTGTCAATCAAGATGGTGCCATTCTTCCGTACATACAATATGGCCAATTTACGATACTTCACGAGCCCTACAATATTGTTGAGCACATTAGCGACATAGCCTGGCTCCATATAATCGCTGAATATGTTCAACAAGCGAATCTAGGTCCCTGGGCCATGGCCAGTGCTGTGAAAGCTGCAAATGTGATACGTGCCCGTCAACAGGCGGGTTATTATAACAGAAAAAATGTACATCAGGGCAACACACGTGCCGTACAGATGTATCGACTTTATCATATACCCGAGAGATCATCGTTAGATTTTAGTCCAAAAAACTCAGGTAATGACAATATGAACGATATGGCCAACGATCTTGCGGCGCACATGAGTCACATAAGTATTGATCCCGGAAGACATGCGAGTTATGATGGCACACATAACGACGAACACATTCAAGATCGCACACCCAGGCCTCTAAGATCGAAGCCAAGGCCAACTCACTCTAGATACAACATGAATATTTGAGTCTAATGTTAAACTATGAACTGGGTCATTCTACCTAAGGAACTTTTTCGACATCCCATTAATTTATTTTCAGACCTATTTCTCTTGAATTGTTACAAATTTACATGGTGGTAATTGTACCAGTAAGTAATAACAGAAAAGATTTTGTAACCAGGGCAGCCCTTCTTCATAGGCATGTTTTTGGTTTTTGAATTTCTAAGCGACATGCTCTGAAGCTGCAATGCTTAAGCTGAAATTGTAGGTGCAACATAAGTTTACAGCGCGAACCCTTTAAACAATAAGAATGTTAGAATCTTTTCTTCAGCTTTTCCTGCAAATAGAATAAGATTGCTATATCATGTCTAATATGCTTAAAAGTGTGTAAATAAAGCTTTGTTATCTATGAAATTAAAGTTCAGACCTCTATATTTATTGTCCACCCATTCTACTTTCTGTATGTAAAAAAGGTTTTCTATAATGCATAATTGAAATCAATATTGCGTCGCGAGTAAGAATTCTGATTCGTCCCCTAAGCCTCGATTTCTAGAGATCTACGAAATAATTTTAAATGGTATGACCATAATACACCATACAAAGTGTTTGTACTTCAAAATCACGGAAAATAGTGGTTCGAATAGTAGGTCGAAAGTATTCCATGCCTCAAGTCAATATAACTACTTCAAATTCCGAAAAGGAAGTTTACTATGACAAGCAGTCTATTTGAAGTAGTAAAGCTATATACTCAGATCGGAAATGCACTCGACTGTGTGAGATCAGATGTCAGCTGCAGGCTGCTCTTACAAGTTGCGTACCGGGCTGGTACAGGACTATATTGCCTTCAAGGAGAGCGGGGAGGGTGACCCCTAAAGGAGCTCCCACACGAGAATCCTAGCAAGGATGGCGCCCAAAGGGCATCTAAAGTTAACACGTAGAACGAGGTAAGTTTCTGTAGTGCGTTCAAACAAGAAAAATCACAATGTTTGATCTCGGAAAACAAAAAGTTCAGAAAAGAACTGATTTTTTTGTCGCTAAATAGCTCTGATCATAGCTGATTGGTTGATGAAAGCAGGGTACTCAGAGTCCCCGCTAGAAGATGATGACAAAGAAAGTCACTTTCTAGTGTATAATGAATTTGCTGTTAATTTTTTTCAGCGAAACATTCGAGAGGCTCTATGGAAAGAGGGGATCTCTCAAAGCGACGGCTGTCATGAGATGGCCTGATCTTCAGGTTCAGTGGAGATGCGATTTGAACGTTAATCTGTCCAAAAAACGAGTGACCCGACTGCTTAAGAGTAAAATGCGCTACCTTCATGCACCTTAACCCGAAAGTCGAGCCATACAATTTTGCCTGGTGAGGGACTGTATCCGATTAGTCCGAAATTCAATAGAAGGGAGGCCCGAG
Source organism: Melikaiella ostensackeni (assembly GCA_032362435.1). Taxonomy (NCBI): domain Eukaryota; kingdom Metazoa; phylum Arthropoda; class Insecta; order Hymenoptera; family Cynipidae; genus Melikaiella; species Melikaiella ostensackeni. The sequence continues at coordinate 13,944 of JAUMHM010022424.1, forward strand.
ACAGATTCTCCCTTCCGTTACCACCTTGGATCAATAGAATCACTCCACCCGCACTCCTCGAGCACTGCTCGAAAAACTTGTACACTTGAAACGTTACCCTGAATAAAGATCGCTGCCTACATTACAAAATGGCAAGAAATCTACATTTATTTTAGAGCTTTGTACTACCTTTCTCCCTAACTTTTCCTGCATTACGATACGTCTGAAATGCCATCTGATTCGTTTTGCTGAGACGGTTGGAATGCCATCTGTCCTCAGTGGGTCTTTTTCACTCACAAAAGATTAACAGGCGACTCAGTACGAAGCAAATACGAATAACACGTGACGTCATACCCGCTGTTACTCGGAGAATCAACCAGCACTCGCCCAACACCTCGTGGAGACACAGGATTGGCGGATGATGGCGGCGAACTGAGCCACCGCATTATCACCATCTATTAATCAAAATATTTCTAGGGAAAGCCATCTTTTATCCTTCACCCGCGAGAGACGTGATTCGACGTCAGATGCGATTCGAGCGTGTGCAGAATATCATCCCAGAGTTTCGAAGCAAAATCCGAGCAACTACAGGAGTCACAACCTGTGAACAGCGATCAGAGATAAATGCAGCGACAGGAGCGGCGCACAGTGGGAACAAACGTAATTTTTGATTAAATGATCGTGAAACTTTCGGTTGGAATAACCTAGAGAACCTAGAATAAGTTTTTCTCAAATTGTAGATAAATACTTACAGAATATAGTAAATTTACGGACAAGGTGCAAGGAATCATTTTCGACCTAGAAAATCTAATTTGAAGTTGAGATTTTCTGACCAAATTTCAGATTATTTATGACCACGAGGGCTCAGATGAGACGCTTTACGTGGTGAACATTCTTTTTGTAGATTTTTTTCTGCTGACTTCAAATACGGCCCGTAATTTGGGCTTGTATTTTGGGGTTTTTGGGATCGCTTGTTTCAAATATGTGTCAAATATCTATAAACGCGATCACTTGATCGCTTTGACAAATGGTTTGACAGATAGGACCATTACAGAGCGATAAATTAAATTTTCCTTAAAATCTTTTGAAGCTCTGGTTCTGACTAGATACAGGATTAATATTACAGATCTTCGTTTCTTATTTTTCTACTAGCCTTTATAGGCGATTGGATCACCTGTGATTTCGTTCAGACAGCAATCAATCGCTTTCTAGTCGCTACTTTTGATTTTGATCGAAAGTTTTTTACATCCTGAAGAGGAATATGATGATTTTTTGAAGTTCAAGTTTGCGGAACCCTTAGAAAATGGGGTCAAAAATGGCGTTTTCAGCATCAAAGAGTTAAGCAAATGTTGTAGAGAATATTTAAAAAAAAGTATATTAAAATGTACGGACAAAATCAAACCCTCCAGCCCGACTTGAAGCACAGTCTACGTTGTACATTAAATTTCGCTCCATCTACAATTCGAACTGCGCATCCTTCTTATTAACTTAAACATAATTTCAAATGACAGAAATAAAAATTAATAATTTTCATTCAAGTATTTAAGTGCATTTTTTTTCATTTGACTTTCTTCAACCTAGTTCGAAAAGTACTATTCTTATGAAATAATTTTGTTTTCCAATGTTTAATTTATTAATTCTATACTAAATCAAATGGTAGCTGAATACAGTAATGATCCATTTATATTTCATTTGAATCAACGGAAGCGACAATCGAATGTCAATTGCTATCGAATTCAATTTGAAATGTAGAAATGAAATCCACGCTAATTTAATTTTTTACTTTTATAGTGGAGAAACATTTCATTGTTCTCGCGAATACAGATCTTATTATATCTACTTTGAAAAAGGAAATTGAATTTAGTTTCACTTAAAAAAGGGAATACATTATAGCCGTTAATTCTTTAATACCGATGAGTTCATAATTGTTTATTGCCCCGTGTGTTGGGACAATAACTTAAAGTGTATTGGTATTTTTCGGGAGGGGTAGAGGGTGTTGCAAACGAGAGCAAACCCGAGGTCGCTCGGTAAATTTGAGAAGCCGGAGAGGACGAGTGGAGAACGAAAACCGGCTATCTCGATTTGAGAGAGCGAGACTGATCTAATTCTTCCTGGCCTTCCGCGAACCAGGCGTCCAACTTATTCATGCCCTGTGGTTGGTTCCGATGACTCGCTGATGGGGGAAGGGGGACCCGCTGTATGTCCCCTCGAATGAAACGCCTTCAGGCGTTCAGACTGACCATAAAAGGAGGAGAAGGGTATTGAGAGTGGGCAGAAGAATTCGCGTTCTCCTCAGGGGGCCGCGCGGAAGCGCTTGGCGGGCGAAGAGCCCAGCAGAGACGGACAGAACGTCTTCGGGGAGCCTTCAGCCGCGAGGAACAACACATCGTCTTCGATTTCGAGGGTGGTTACGAGGGCGGCTTCTGGTGCCGGGGTGGCGACGGCAGAGGAATCGTCGGTCGGCCTGGCGGAAGTGGATGGCGGCGATGGCCCTAGCGTATTTAATGATCGGGGTCAACTGAGCCCTTGGTGGCGTGCGAGCTGTCACCAAGGGTGCGAGATGCTGTTCCCCGAAAATTTTGCTCGGCGGTGAGAGCCCCTCAGAAGGAGGCACCAAGAGCTGTGCCCGCAGAGGTAGTACGTCAAAGTGACAGATAACGCCAGCGAGTGGCAGGGTTGGGGTTGGCCGGCTTCTTTCCCGTCCCGCTCATACAGGGTTCGATTGAAAAGTAATGAGCCTTATTTTTTTTAAGCAGTTTTATTAAACCTTTTGGCTTATACAAC
>JAUMHM010022444.1:0-16704 GCA_032362435.1 Melikaiella ostensackeni
TAGGAAAATTTTGACTTTTTTAATTAGTGTATTTTTACTGAAATTTTGAAACTTTAGGGGTTGATTAAGGGAGGGTTCCACGTGTACTAGAGGGATGAAACTTTTTTCAGGTGCTTTTCGCCTGAAATGTTGCTATAATCAGTATGAAAATTTCGACTTTTCAAATTAGTGTATTTTTACTGAATTTTTGAAACTTTAGGGGTTGATTAAGGAAGGGTTCCACGTGTACTAGAGGAATGAAACTTTTTTCAGGTGCTTTTCGCCTGAAATTTTGCTATAATCAGTAGGAAAATTTTGACTTTTTTAATTAGTGTATTTTTACTGAAATTTTGAAACTTTAGGGGTTGATTAAGGGAGGGTTTCACATGCGCTAGATGGATAAAACTTTTTTAGTGTACTTTTGGCAAGAAATTTTGTCATAATCAGTGAAAAAATTTCTGAAATTTTTAATCATTTGTTTTCAATACCTAAAATATAATCTGGAATCGGTATGTTGTTTTTGTTATAAGAATATCTGTTACATCCTTAGGAATTAACTGAGTGGTAAGATTTTCGATAAACTCAGGTTTGTGAAGATCTGGTAATGAGGTTTGTTCATTTTGTAAATTGCTCATTTTTTTTAAAGACTGGAACATAAGTTTTCCGCTATATTTTTTTGTTTCTGTATAATTATTTTGTTTTAATTCTATAAGAAACTGTATTGATTTTAGTTGTATAATCTTATTTTCTACGTTTTTTTAATTATTTATGACTTCTTTTATATAGGACACGTTATCAGAAATCTCTAAGTTGTGAAATCTTCTATCGAAAATATGTAAGTTTTTCTTGGAATTTACATTGTGCTGAACATGTATCAAATGTGATAAAAGTTTTAGTTTGATTTATAATATGTGATGGAAAAAGGTTTCTATATTTAAGTTTCAGTAAAAATCGCTGTTGGTTTCTCAATTTATCTATCAGAAAAATTTATAGTCAGACATCTCTTTACTCCAATTTGTAACAGTAGAATCAAAAACAATAGTAGAAATTAACAATCTCAAAACCATGAAATACACCTTCAAAAAATAACTCCAAATTCATATTCCACATTTAGAGGGGTTATGAACACTTGAAAGAAAACATTTTTGGCTCCTTAAATATGAGATCTACCACTTATTTTTGACATTTAATTTGGATGAAAAGTACACATTGCGGTAAGTCTAAACATAAAATTTGTAAACCACAAATGTATTTCATCGAAAGTAGACCATAAATGGATGTATACTCGTATTCATGAGATGCTCCTTGTCCTTGTAAGCCTCAAATTGAAACTTTGATCTGCCAATTGAAATTTTCCTCCGTCGAGTCCCTCGCACATGCATGAAAGAGCTTTCACTTCTCGACAAACATTATTGGATTATTTAATTAATATACTGAATAAAGAGGCTATTATCAAGGATTTTGTAGAAATAAATCTTTGGTTATATACTTCACAATATTTACGAAGTTAGTTGACTCACTTACTACTTAAATTTTGCGGATCTAAACAAAGTCTACAGACTAGACAATAAAATCCTACACAAGAAAACTGTACGAAAGGTAATTTAATAATTAACATCTTTAAAACTCTACAGAAATTAAATTTAAAAAATTCAATAATTTAATTAAAATTTAATTAATTTAATTTGGAAGCAATGTAATTGTTTTGAATTTTATTAGAACCTAAAGCCAACAACCGAAATAAGTCGGTGTGGTAATCCAAAATAGGCTCAAATTGTTAAAAGGCATGAATGTTGGTATATGCGTTCTTTTTGACCTAAAAAAAGTTTTAGAATAGGGTGCCAAGAATTTTTTTTTCCAAAAAAACGGGCATGTTTTTTTTTTAAATCTGATATTTTCCAAAATAATTGAGATAATTGACTTTTTCTTTTTAACTTTTGTGGAGTGTTTCCTAAATTTTTCAAATCCGTGCAAAAAATTTAAAAACTCGAAAATTAAAAAAATGGCGGCTATTTTTCTGAAAATATTTTTTTTTAATTATGCTAAATACGGGAAAAAGTTCTTAGTAGAAATTGTTCTCCTTAAAGAGACCTACAAAGATTTTCGTTTCCATTTTTCGATATGTTGAACTGTTTTTCGAGTATCTTCAAAAATCCGTGGTTTTGCTCAAAAAAAAAAACGGACTCAAAAAACGATTCAAAATATCGGAAAATGGAGAAGGAATTTTTGTAGGTCCCTTCAAGGAGAACGATTTCTACTTCAACCTTTTTCCCGTGTGTAGCATAATTTTCGTAATGAAACAAAAATTTTGATTTTCAGACAAACAGCCGCAGTTTTTTAATTTTTGAATTCTTTCAAATCTTTTAACGGATTTAAATTATTATTGTAAAGAGTTCCATAAATTTTTCAAATCCGGAAAAAAGGTGAAAAAATTCAAAAATTAACAAAATGTGGCTATTTTTCTGAAAATAAAAAATTTAGGTTTTTTTCGAAAGATCTGCGAGATACGGGAAAAAGTTCTGAATGAAAATTCTTCTCCTTGAAGGGATCTACAAAAACTTCTATTTCCATTTTTAAATATTTTGAGCCGATTTTGAGTACCTTGAAAAATCTGTGTTTTTACTCAAAAAACGACTTAAAATATCGAAAAATGAAAAAAGAACTCTTTATAGGTCTCTTCGAAGAAAACAATAATTTTTACTTCAAACTTTTTCCTGTATCTAGCACATTTTTTTCGAAAAAAAACCCAATTTTTGAGTTTCAGAAAAATAGCCGCATTTTGTTAATTCTTGAATTTTTTCAAATTTTGTTACGGATTTGAAAAATTTAGGGAACCATTCACAATAATAAAGGAGAAAAAGTCAATTATCTCCATTGTTTTAAAAAATACCGGATTCTTAAAAAAACTGCCCGTTTTTGTTTTGGAAAAACAATTTTTCAAAATTTATTGTCACCCTGTCCTAAAACTTTTTTGGGTAAAAAAAAACACATAATACCAAGTTGCATGCCTTCTTAACAATTCGAGCCTATTTTAAGTGTACCGCACCGACTCAAAGGTAGCATGCCGTAAGGGCCTAACCCACATTTTTACGACTTTACAGGGAAGACAAAAAACGTTCTCAAAAAACGAATTTTCAATTTAAAAAAAATTGAGAAAAAAATTTTTGAGATAAATCAGTGTTGAATTGAACCATGAAAAGTTAGATTGGAAAATGTTATTAGGTTCCGAGAAAATTTAGGAAGTTTTTTTCTCGCTCGAGGCGCACGTTTTTTCAACTTCGGACGGTAATAAAAAATTCCAATTTTCAAATTTGAAGAAAGTGAGAATTTACTTTCTAGCTACTGAGTTGCTGAATCGATACAAAAAAGGTTTGATCAAAAAATAGTACTAGGTTTCAAGAAAACCGATGGGGAATTTTTTCGCTCGAGGGGCACGTTTTTTCCAATTTTGACGGTGATAAAAAATCCAATTTTTAATTTCAAGAAACAGTGAGAATTCACTTTTTTGCTATTGAGTTGTCAAATCGATACATACAAATTTTGAAGCGCACGTTTGGACGTGATAAAAAAAACTTTGGACGGTGACAAAAAATGCAATTTACAATTCAAACAAAAAAATTAAGATTTACTTTCCGATCCAAAACTTGACAGTCGTCATCAGCTGTTCACTTTGATGCGACGGCGCATGCTTGACTTATGTCGACACGATTAAATTCTATTCGAGAATATTCTACGCAATTCAATTTAATCCTTTTTCCGATGAAATATTTTTAATAATAAAAACGAAAAAGTGAAGAAAAAATTCCCCAAATTCAATCATTTTTTAAAACATAAATCATCAAAACTCAGCCAAATATTATTAAAACTGTTCGAAATTTGGTACACGCACACAGTATACCCTAGCAATGCCTAAAAAATGAAGAAATATATGAAAACTTCCTATTGTTTAATAATAATTAACTGTAAATTGAGACCGATCGATAAGCACGTTTTTTTAGTTTCGGCGAAGAAAAGTATGGAGGGAACTTCAGAGTTGAAAGAACTTCCAGTGAGACATTTGTTCCTCACTATTCAAGTCAGATTTCTGGAAATTTTTAGATGGATTCATTGAAAATTGACGGAAATATCCATTATCCATTATCCATTATCCTTTGCAATTTTTTTTCACCATTTACTTTGTTTTCTTCTTCACAGTAATATAGAATGTAATCAAAACGGCTAGTGCCTTTGTTTTGAAATTTTCGCTATAAATTTATAAATTTCGTGTCTCAAATTTTTTCGGACTGTGCAGGTCGCTCTCTGATTTATTAGATCAAATTGAATATATATTTTTTGTTCTATTATAATGTAACACATTATAAATGGGCATTTTTTATTACTTTCAAGTTCGGGAAATATGTCAGAATTTCAAGTAGGTCAAAAAAGAAAGCAAGTGGAAGAGAAATGTGACAAAAGATTGGAGGAACAAGGTAACGGAAGAATGATATCTTAATTTCATTTTAAAAATTTAAATTAATATAATTTTTAGAATTTTGCACTGCTAAGTTATTCAATTAATTCTAAAATTTTCGTTGCGCAGTTAAATTAAAGTTCATTAAAGGACCCCGGACTCACGGAGGGGGGGGGGAATACCTTTTTGGACAAAAATCGCTTGGCAGTACAATTCTTAACGGATTTTGATGTTTTTTGTTTAAAAATGTCCGAAGGTCTTCCAGATATAGCAAATAACTTCGAATATTTCACTTCGACTGAAGCAAAATTTGTTTTTTAATAACAAACTTTAAACTGGTTTTTGTCTATTTTTTTAGTGATATCATTTCTTAAGACTTTCAAATTCATTAAAACAGGTCATAAATCAATGAAATAACTAATTTTTAAAAATTTCTAGGGGGTTAAAGTGAGAACAAAAATTGCTTTCAATGTTATAAACAAACGAATGAACAAAAGTCATTTTTTCGTGATTCGCAATGATTAAAGTAGCTGTTTTAAATCCATAACTTTTGTATAAGATATGGCAGATTTTGATTTGCGATTACAATATGTTAAGAATAGCTGCTATTTAGCAATGATTTGAGCAATTTTTGTAAACAAATGCAGATTTCGACCATTTTTCCTGAATAGTTTGAGTTCTTTTTGCGGATTGAACTAGAAATGTCTTGCTAAAGACTCCTTTCTGTCATATTTTTCATAGTGTTAAAAACTGTTAATTACATAAAAAATAATTATAAACAAATGGACAATTCGATTATTTTCTGATGAATAGGATTCATTTTTTTGCGGAAACAACAAAAAATGTCTTGAAGACTCCTTGCTGTCAGTATGTCAGTACATTTCGAGTTGATTCCACAAAACAATTAAGACTCAGAATGTGCATTTGTTCATAACAAAGAAAAGTTAAAACATAGAAAGCAGTGTATTTTCCATTAATTGGGAGGAAGGGACAGGATTTTAAATGTTTAATAATTGAAAGTCGCGTCCTTTATTGGCGAGTACCGGCGAGAGTACAGGCGAACGTTGAGAAGCGTTTGCAATCACAGACGGCGTCGCGTGCTTTCTTACATAATGAATATTTCCGTCAATTTTCAATTAATCCATCTAAAAATTTCCAGAAAGTTTACTTTAATAGTGAGGAAGAAATGTCTTCCCGGAAGTTTTTTCAACTCTGAAGTTTCCTCGATACTTTTCTGCGTCGAAACTAAAAAAAACATGCTTATCAATCAGTCTCAATTTGCAATCAATTATTATTAAACAATAGGAAGTTTTCATTTATTTCTTCATTTTTTAGGTATTGCTAGGGTATACTGCGTGCGTGTACCAAATTTCGAACAGTTTTAATAATATTTGCCTGGGTTCTAATGATTTATGTTTTGAAAAATAATTGAATTTGGGGAAATTTTTTTTCACTTTTTCATTTTTATTATTAAAAATAACAAAAAAACTTGAAATAGAGCAAGTTCCGTCTTGTCTTCCTCTACAAGTTCATAATTTCTAAAATTTAATTTTTTGAATTTTAAAATTTGGTTATCACGGGACGCTTGGGCAATAAATTTCCGCGTTTTCGAGCGTTCGTCCCCTTATTGCATCCGAGCCCTCAATTTCAGAAACTCTACACAGCAAACCTCTAGATGCAACAGTGCAAAACGATTGAAAAAATATTGTTTATTGTAGAATTTCCTCCTACAAAATTTACTCATGCAGAGTTTTTAAACCTGAAATGATAAGTGATTACATTAGCTTGTGCAGAGTATTTTCGTTTAGAATTTAATCGTGTATGGAGTTCATTTTAGCCAAAAAAAAAATATATATATATTTTTTCACATTATGACGGATTTGACGGTGTATAAAAGTTATTTTTATTTTGTGCAGAGATTTAAATATATTATAATTATTTTAGTGTGCAGAGTTTATTTAGATTCGCAGAAATTAACAACTTTGTGTAGAATTTTAGATAGGATTTGATTGTGAACGATTTACATTAAAATAAGTGTAGAATTAACGCTTTGAATTTCAGTGTTTCGGGAAGTAAAAAACTGTTAACATCGAAAGCTTTGCGAAATGGGGTAATAAGTTTTATTTGTAAAAGTTTAAAAAGGTTTGAAAAGATGAGTAATTCAATTTTCAAGCTTTTTACGCTAAAATAAATTCTTTTCAGACTTCATTTCTGCGAAAAAAGCAGTCCCAGACTAAGTTAATCCTATTTCAATTTGAAAGGAGAAAATTAAGTGGATCATAGGATTTAATTTTTTCCATTGAACTTACCAGCATGAGGATATCGCAATTACAAACAAGACAACTCGAGTCTAAATTAATACGTCTGAAAATGAAGATGGTAAATAAAAGGAATCGTTTGCAGTGATCTTAATTAAAGACTTCTAAATATTTCAATAAGCAGACTGAAAATCTATACAAGAATTAATTTTCAGTGAAAAATTCGAAACAACAAGCAGTTGAATGCAATTGCAAAATTCAATCTTTATTTTTTAATACTTTTAATGTTTAACGTTTAACGCTTTCAATTTTTTCGAAATTTTCAAATTAAAAACTCGAAATGAATGAGGTTGAAACTTTAAGTATGTTATACATTCAAAAACTTAATATTTTATTACTTTTTTAATTTAAAAAATTCAGACTTCATCAATGCACTAGACGGCTTTTTTAAATTAAAATTTGCATTTGCAATTCTGCAAAAACTCAAAGGTTTTGATTTCAGGCCTTCTAGAATAATGGAATCTGCAATTTTTCAAATCTTTCACAAAGACTTATTGTTAATTCAAAAAACTGAAAATGCACAATGTGCTTTTAAAACTTTTTAAACTCCAGTATTCAATACTTCTGAAATTGAAATTATTTCATTTCTACAATGTATAAAGTTCAAAATTCTAAAATTAGGAGACAAGAAAATGGAAAATTTCAAATTCTAATGCACTTAATAATTTTAGAGCTTCCTAGTTTAATCAAACGATCATCTTTTCAAATTCGAAAAATTAAAACTGTATAATGCTGATTAAATACTGAAATCTTGTACGGTCTCAAAATTTAAATATTAGGGATCACAGCGGTTCAGCAATTCAATTTTAGATAAAAAAGTGTATTTTTATCCGAGAAAAGGGGATTAGAAGAGGTTTTTATTTATTATTAAATTTTTTTATATCTTATGGGTATTCAGTAAACTACACAAAACATATTTGAAAAAAAGCAAAACTAAATATTTGAAAAACCTCCTACTTATTATTAAAAACAAAAATTGTAAAACATTATTCACGAAAATAACAAAATTATGAAGGTAAGAATTTTTTCAAATATTCAATTTCCTAACATGTACAGTAGGATGAAGTAAAAAATGCTGAAATTAATCAAATCGTTTCGACCCAATGGAAAAAACGTGGGTTGGCATCCGAAAAAAGTGGAAAAAAAAAATTTGAACTCGGATAATATCTTCTGCTCAGTTTTTGGATTTGAAAATTTTTGAAAAATTACCTATTGGTTATAAAATTATGGCAATTTTTTTGTACGTGCAGTTTTTTCTAGTGAACAGTAATAAGAAAATATAAATTGAAGAAAATTTATTTTAATTCGAATTTTTTGAAAATTTACAGAAACATGTTTTTATTTTGGATTGAGTTAAATGCACGATTTTTTGGAATAAGTTGAATATGTTGAAACTGAAGTTTCTTTAGCTTGAACAAAGTAATACGTTATTATTTTGCTTACGTGGAAAAAATTTTTCTTTGTGGTGTTGAAAATATTCCAAAATCAAGAAAAAAACCAAAATCACAAAATTCTAAAATTCCTAAATCACGAAAAAAATTTTTCCAAAAAAGCAAAATGATAACATGTTTCTTTGGTTCAAGCTGAAGAAATTTCAGGATCGACATATTCAACTTTTTCCAAAATGTGTGCATATGACTGAATCCAAAAAATATCTTTTTTGCACATTTGGAAAAAACTCCAAATTGAGCAGGAATTTGTTTTCAATTTATAATTTATTAGTAATTTTTACTAGTGAAAATTGGGCATATAAAAACTTCGCCATAATTATTTTTTAATCGATAGGAATCTTTTTTTGAATTCTCAAATCCAATACTCGAACGGAAGGTATTAACCGATTTCAAAACTGTTGTCTGATTTTTTCGTATGCCACCCCAAAAAAATTTTTCACTGTGCCGAAATGATTGGATTAATTGTAGCATTTTCACTCCACCCTTAAGTAAAATCCAGCCATATAACAACCCGCTCTAAAATTAATTATAATTTTTTAGAATCCTGATAAGCTATTTTTTGCATATTATTTTCGATTTCCAATACTTTGTTTCTACAACCTACAGTCTACAATAACATCTAATATTTACGACTTTCCTGATATTTTCTGGAGAAAAGCATTTTTTAATATTCCAATTTCAAGACGTCAAGTTTTAAGAGTACACTGGAACCTCTATAGAAAGGCCCTACGTTTAAGCTGTTCCTAGAATTTCGGTAGTTGACGAGGGGGTCCAAGGAGTAGAGAGACAGGCGGAGTTGAGCAATTCCGTAGCCACAAAGCGGGCAGGTCGAACATTTGCGTACATACTTCGCATTTATGTTTAAATACATGCGGAAAATTCTCTTTTCATTAATTATGCTTCATTATTAAAAAAGGTCCATCCTTCATGATAACAAAAATCTACATTTGCACAATGTACAGTTAATTAATATTATGTATTCCTTCTGGAAATGGTTTATACGGCCCTGACTGTTTACGTCATAGAAATTCTTGGAAGGGCGTCACGGCCATCGCCGGCTATACCCGAGACCGTCTCTAAATCGTGGTTCCAGTGTATTAGATGTTTTTCATTTTCAACTGAAGAATTGATTTATCTTTCGGGTTTAGTTTCTAGATTGAATAGTTATTTACTTCTTCGCTATCGATGTCCTTCAAGTCAACAAAATTAACATAAATAAATCGTTTAGGAAATACATGAAATCGCGATATCATCAAAGAGAATCTCTTTGAAAGTGTCTTGTTTTCTAATATCTTAAATTATGTTTATGATTCTTGAAATATGAATCGAAATTTTGTTGAAAAAAAACGGAAAAGGGGGTCAGAATTCTCAATTTTAGGACTTTTTTAATTTAGGGGGAGAAAATGGGGAAAAAGGGGGATTAGGTAAAAAAGGTGACGGACTGTGATCCCTGAAATATGACTTCAAATGCATAGAAAAAAGAAGAAAAGCTTGCAGTTCTAATCTCTTATAAGAATACATTAAATGTTTATTCTTTGACGTCTTTCAAAAAATTTTAAACCATATTTTTAAATTTTTGAAGAGTGAAAAGCTCTTAGTTTCAAATGAATAAATATTGAAAAATTCAATCTTGTTCAATTGGAATAATTTAATTTTCTATTTTCTATAAATCTAATAGCTTCAATTTTGTTGAATTTGAAATCTTCTTGAATCTAATAGCTTCGATTTTGTTAAATTTGAAATCTTCTGTCTTCAATATATTTATAAAATTCAAAAGCTCAAAAAGGTATAATTCAAAATTCTGCATTTTGTAATTCGAAACTTAAAAGCTTGCACTCATGAGTGAAAGAAGATCAAATTTTGTTAAATATTTCTTATAAATTCTAACAAAATTAGCAAATTTTGCAAAAAATGGCCCTGCAACGGTATAGTTCAATAATAACTCCAAATGTTTGAAAATCACTTTCAAATTTCAGATTTCACACTCTTTCCCTATTTCCATTCTTTTTTTCCCCCTGTTTTCAAAAACTTCACCTTTTTCTCGTTTTTTTTTCGCTTGAAGGCGAACTGAATTAATATAACCCAATAAGAAAATCATACCATTTTTGGTGAAAAGTTAATTTTTTTGGATTAAAAATTAATTATTTTGTTTAAAATGTAACTACTTTGTTAAAAAGTCATCTTTTTGGTCAAAAATTCAACTACTTGGTTGAAAATTGGACTACCTACTTTGTTAAACATTCATTTTTTTTGTTGGAGATTCATCTCTTTGTTTGGAAATTCGTTTTCGTTTTTTTTGTTGAGAATTAATTCTTCAAACTGAAAATGTTACTATCTCATTTTTGAATTAACCTTTTTTGGTTGAAAAATCAACTATTTTGGTAGAAAATTCAACTATTTCGTTAAAAAATTAAACTATTTATTTGAAAATTCAACTACTGGGTAGAAAGTACCTTTTTTTTGAAAACTCATATTTTTTGGTTGAAAATTTAACTATTTGGTCGAAGAATATTCGTCTTTTTGGCTTGAGAATTCAACAATTTGGATTCAAAATTCAACAACTTTGTTGAAAATTAATGTATTTTGTAGAAAAATTATCTTTTTCGGTAGAAAATTAATCTTCTTGGTAGAAAATTCATTTTTTTCTTTGAAAATTCAACTAATTTGTTTGTTTTCTAAAACATTCGACTTTTTAGCTTGAAAACTTTACTCTTTTGTTGTAAATTCGTCTTTTTAGGTAGAAAATTAATCTTCTTTGTTGAAAATTCATACATTTGGCTGAGGTTTTACTTAAAAATTCGTCTTTTTGGATTAAAAATTCATCTTTTATGGCAGAAAAGTTACCTTTTATGGTTGAAAATTCATCTTTCTTGGTTGAAAATCAACTTTCTTTGAAAACTCAACTTTCTTTGAAAACTGAACTTTTTGTTGCAAATTCGTCTTTTTGGGTACAAAATTAACCTTTTTTGTTGAAAATTCATCTATTTGGTTGATGCTTGAACTATTTTGTTAAAAATTCCTTTTTTTGTTGCAATCAACTCGTTGATAATTGGTTTTTCTTTTGTTGAGAAGTAATTTTTTGAGCTGAAAATTGAATTATTCCATTTTCGGTTAAAAACTTATGTTTTTTATCTGAAAGTACAAATATTTGGTTGAAAATTCATGTATTTGTTGAAAATTCGTCTTTTGGTAGTAAATTAATCTTCTTGGTTGAAAATCCATCGTTGTAGGATAAAAATTCAGCTATCTGATTCAAAATTCAACTATTTTGTTGAAAGATTAATTATTTTGTTAAAACTTCAAATATACTGTTAAAGTTATCTCTCTGGTCAAAAATTCAACTATTTTGTTAAAGTCATCTTTTTTGGTCGAAAATTCAACTGTTTAGTTAAAAATTCGTCTTTTTGGATTAAAAATTCATCTTTTATGGCAGGAAAGTTACCTTTTTTGGTTGAAAATTCATCTTTCTTGGTTGAAAATCAACTTTTTTTGAAAACTCAACTTTTTTGTTGAAAATTCATCTATTTGGTTGATGCTTGAACTATTTTGTTAAAAACTTCTTTTTTTGTTGAAATCAACTGGTTGATAATTGGTTTTTCTTTTGTTGAGAAGTAATTTTTTGAACTGAAAATTTAATTATTCCATTTCCGGTTGAAAACTTATGTTTTTTATCTGAAAATACAAATATTTGGTTGAAAATTCATGTATTTGTTGAAAATTTGTCTTTTGATCGAAAATTAATCTTCTTGGTTGAAAATTCATCGTTGTAGGATATAAAATTCAGCTATTTGATTCAAAATTCAACTATTTTGTTGAAGGATTAATTATTTTGTTAAAACTTCAACTATATTGTTAAAGTTATCTCTTTCGTTAGAAATTCAACTTTTTTATTAAAGGTGCATTATTGTAGGTTGAAAATCAACATTTTTGTTGAAAATTCAACTGTCTTTGAAAATTTAACTACATATTTTTAAAGTATGTAATCTTTTTTGGTCGAGAATTCAACTGTTTTATTCAAAATTCGTACTTTTGGATTCAAAATACATCTTTCTTGATTGAAAATCAATTTTGTCTTTGAAAATTTAACTGTCTTCGAAAAATTTAGTTTTTTTGGCTGTGGTTATCCAACGGCCACGTTACTTTCGGAAAGAGGGAGGGGGGTCAAAAATATTCCAAAATTAATCACGTATTTAATAAAAGGCCCCTAATTGAAACATGATTTCGGGAAAACATGCATCTTATTGGCACTCCTTAGATAAATGACAATTAACGTTGGTGAACTTGCCACCTACATTCATGGGGTAACCCCAGGGGTTCTGGTATTTTCGGAATACTTTGGATTGACGTGAACTCAGAAGTCTACTCAGCTGTATACTCTAATAAACATACGAATTCCCAAACTGTCCTAAACTTTCATGAGTAAATCCAATATATTCTTACCCTTACAAAAGAAAAAAGTCTTTCCCCAATAGTTTTGTTTTAAGAAAGAGGGTCCTGTCTTAAGCCAAAAAATAGGCTTAATTTAAGGTGTTATAAAATTAATCTCTAACGAAAGCTACAAGAGTCTAATTAAAATAGCAACCTTTACGTTTGAAATAAACTATACATTTTCGTTGAAAGGGTGGCCACTCAAACTTCAAACAAAAAATCCAGGATAATTTCGGGTTTTCCCGTTAAAAGTTACATCTTTCCCGGTTGACTTTTCAGCATTTATATTTATAATTTTTCAATACTAATTGCTTTACTATATACACTTTGAAAAAAATTTTATATTTTAGATCTCCAAGGTAAAATATATAATGTAAATTATTTTAAAAGTGATTTCAGACTTTACAGCCCAAAATGCTCTCAAAACAGGGGAAATAGGGCGATTTTTCAAGAAAATATAGGAATAATGGGGAAATAAATTCTTTTAAATAACATTATTGTAGGTAACATTTTCATGAGATTTCAAGTCGAAATATATTGCATTTTCAACAGAATAGTAGAATTTTCAATTAAAAAAGATGAATTTTCAACCCAAAAAGACGACTTTTCTATAAAAGAGTTTTGTTTTCTAGCTAAAAAGTCGAATTTTCTAAAAAACATTTTACTCTTAAATACAAAAAGATGAATTTTGATCAAAAAGGTTCATTTTCAAAAAAAAAATGAATTTTCAACCACATAGTTGAATTTTCAACAAATAAATTAATTTTCAACCAAAGAGTTGCATTTACAATGAAACAAATGAACTTTCAATTTAAAAAAAGAATCTTTTAGAAAAAGGTTGAATTTCCAATAAAGAAAGTTGAATTTAAAAAAAAAGATTACTTTTCTCCCAAAAGATGAACTTTCAATTTAAAAGGACGAATCTCCTATCCAAAAAGATGAATGTTCAATAAAACAGTTGAATTTTCGATAAACAAAGTTGACTTTTTAACAAAATAGTTGAATCGTCAACAAAGTAATGAAATTTTCCACCAAATAGAAGAATTTTTATCCAAGAGAGATGAATTCTAAACCCAAAATATAATGGTAGACTTTTCAAATAAAAAGAATAAACTCAAACCAAAAAGAGATGACTTTTTAAGAAAATAGTTGAATTTTCGACAAGAAAAAATAAATTTTCAATCAAATAATAGATTTTTAATCCAAAAGAGATGAATTTTCAACCCAAATTATAATAGTAGACTTTTCAAACAAAAAGAATTAACTTTAAACAAAAAATATTACTTTTAAAGAAATTAGATGGATTTTCGACAAAATACTTGAATTTTCAATCAAATAGTAGAATTTTTAACCAAAAAAGATGAATTCTAGACCAAAAATATGATAGACTTTTCAATTAAGAAGAATCAACTTTCAACCATAAAAGGTGAATTTTCAACCAAAAAGACGACTTTTCTACGAAAAGGTGAATTTTAATCCAAAACGACAAATTTTCTATTTACAAAGACAAATATTCAACAGAACAGTTGAATTTTTGACCAAAAAAGATGACTTTTTAACAAAATAGTTGAATTTTCAATAAAATAATTAAATTTTCAACGAAATGGTTGAATTTTTAACCAAAAGAGATGAATTCTGAATGTAAAATATAATGTTGGACTTTTCAATGAAAAAGAATTCAGATTCAACCAGAAAAGATGACTTTTCAAGCAAAAGATTAAATTTTTATCCAAGATGACGGATCTTCTATCCAAAAAGACGAATGTTCAATAAAACAGTTGAATTTTCGATCAAAAAGATGACTTTTTAATAAAATAGTTGAATTGTTAACAAAATAATGAAATTTTCCAGCAAATAGTAGAATTTTCATCCAAAAGAGATAAATTGTGAACCCGAAATATAATAGTAGGCTTTTCAAAGAAAAAGAATTAACTTCGAACCAAAAAGATATGACTTTTTAAGAAAATAGTTATGATTAAATTTTCAATCAAATAGTATAATTCTTAACCAAAAGAGATGAATTCTGGACCAAAAATATAATAGCAGACTTTTCAAACAAAAAGTATTAACCTTCAACCGAAAAAAAGATGACTTTTCAAGAAAATGGTTGAATTTTCGACAAAATAAATAAAGTTTAATTCAAATAGTAAAATTTTCAATCAAAAGAGATAAATTCTAGACCAAAAATATGATAGTAAACTTTTCAATTTAAAGAATCAACTTTCAACCATAAAAGGTAAATTTTCAGCCAAAAAAGACAACTTTTCTAAGAAAAAATGAATTTTTAATCCAAAACGACGAATTTCCTATTTACAAAGACGAATGTTCAACAGAACAGTTGAATTTTCGAACAAAACAGATGACTTTTCAACAAAATAGTTGAATTTTCAACAAAATAATTAAATTTTCAACAAAATAATTAAATTTTCAACTAAATAATTAAATTTTCAACTAAATAGTAGAATTTTTAACCAAAAGAGATGAAGTCTAATCTATCTTCTATCAAAAAAGACGAATTTTCAACAATACACTTGAATTTTCGATAATAAAAGATGACTTTTTAACAAAATAGTTGAATTATTTAGAAAATCATGAAATTTTCTACCAAATAGGAGAATGTTAATCCAAAGAAAAAGAAAGTGAATGACTTGAAATTGCTTCATTCATAACATTTGAAATTAAAAAATGAAATCCGCTGCTAACATTCAATTTATTTAACTACTTCTGTAAATTTAATTTGTGATCGTAACGGTGGCGAAATATTCAATTATTCTTGCAAATACAGATCTTAGCTTATACCTGTACACTTTGATAAGAGAATAAAACTTAAAGAATTTAAATATAAAAAAAAATCATTTCCGTTAATTCTTTAATGCCGAGGGGTTGATGATTCGAATGATTCCAAGACTGCTAAATATTTCACAAAATTTCAAGTATTTCGAAATATTTCAAAGGATTTTTAATAAATTCAAGTAATTTCAACACATTTCGAGGAATGTCAAAGGATTTCAAGGGATTTGAAAAGATTTTCAGGGATTTCAACGAATTTATAGATACTGTAAAGAATGGTGTAAGATTTAAAAGACTTTCACAGAATATCTATGAATTTTAATCGATTTAAAAAGACTTCAAGGGATTTTGAGAGATTTAAAGCGATTTCAATAGGTTTAAAAATATTTCAGGGCTTATCACATAACTTTTAAAGGTTTCAATGGATTTCAAAGAATTTTTAGCAACTGGAAAGTATTTTAAAAGATTTTATAGGGATTTTCGAAATATATCAAAATATTTCAAAAGTTTTAACAGCACTTACAAAAGGAGTGCAAGTAATTTTAAAACATTTCAAGGGATCTCACAGATTTTCTAAGAATGTTATATGATCCAAAAATATTTCAAGAGATTTTCAAGAATATTTTGAGATTTCATGGCATATGAAAGGATTTCACGGGATTTTTATGCGTTTTAACTAATTTTAAAAGACTTCAAGGAATTCAGAGAGATTTTAACGATTTTGTGAAAGTATTTAATCGGTTTCAAAATATATCACGCGATATTACAAAACTTCTAAGGGTTTTAAGTGGTTTCAAAAGATTTCAAAGGATTTTTAGAGACCCCAAAGTATTTTAAAAGATTTTAAGGATTGTCGAAGTATTTCAAAATAATTCAAGGTTTTCCACAAGATTTCAAGTTATTTCTGGAGATTTCAAGGAGTTTCATAGGATTTTAAGTGATTTCTAATCGTTTTGAGGAATTTCTAGGGCTGCTACAGCCTAATTCATTTGAAAAAAATCAAAAAGTGACCTATTTAAACCGAAAAAGTAACTAAAAGTGACTAATTTCGAACCCAAAAAGTGACTAAAATTTACTAAAAGGGAATAATGTTCATTAACAATGTAACTAATGTTCTTTGGATTCAAAAGAATTTGATGAAATTTATGAAAGCTCCATATGAATTTTAACGAATTCAGGATAAATTCATAAGAATTCGGAATGAATTGAGGAGTCCGAATTTGGAAAAATGAAAAATACTGCTCGATAGCTTTTTAAAAATGAATGCATGTACCCGTTTAAACTTTTT
>JAUMHM010022461.1:0-16703 GCA_032362435.1 Melikaiella ostensackeni
ATGTAAAACTTAAATAATCAGAAAATCGATTTTTTGGCGCTTAGGGGTCTTTCTTCAGATCGCGTCACATATATATATATATTTACGGTTACGGTATACCAAAGACGTGCCGGGACGGTGTCATTTCCACCTTGGTATATCGTAACCGCATTTTACGTGAAGAAGTTCGCAGTGACAGGTGCAGAGCGTGTCATGCACATTCTGAGCACCTATAGCACATACTGTCCGGGTGTCCCACTCACGCGGCAACGACGTATTTCCACAGGCACAATGCGACACTAAGAGTGCTTTATTACCATCTTTGTCACTCTTATGGTGTTTACCGCAACCCTGCCATGCCGATCGTTCCCAGAGAGATGAAGTCAATTGTCGAGAACGAGTTGTGCAAAATTTACTGAAACTTCGACTTCAGGCTAAAAGTTGTACACTCGAGGCCTGACATCGTACTCCTTGACGAAGAGAAACAAACGATGTTCGTGACCGAATTCGCGGCTCCAGCCGACGCCAACGTCACAGTCAAGGAAAAGGAAAAGTGGCAGAGGTATCGAGACCTTATACGGAAGCTGCGGGGAGTGTGCAAATAATATTCGGCTAAAATGATTTTCCTTGTCATCGGTGCTTTCGGAGATGCGGAACCATCACTGGTTCGTAATCTCAAAGCCATACCCGCGTGCCAGAAGAATGCCAAGGCACTTGCGAGATGGATACAAAGGGCTGTCATTCTTGAGTCGCTCCGTGTCCTCAATACTCACGAGGTTCTCGCCGGCCCTTCGACGTGGTTCCACCGTACAATGTGGTCACCCATCTCACGGTTGTGAGGCGTGGCAATGGATGTGATTTACCGCAGTTCTACTGGGAGCTAGTGTCATTTTCATAGATGGAAGTCATTCCCAGGAGGACTCTGTGGTGGTTGTTTGACCAATTTTTCTTAACATATATATATATGTGTATAATATTTAAGTGGTTGTTACTTCTTCCTTAACAGGGTGTTCAGCGGCGACCAAGAATAAAATTTTCGTACAATTCTCGCAGACTTTTTGAAAAGTCTCGTACAAATTTGATTGAAAAATTTATTTCCTATATAAATGATTTTCGTAACAATTCATTGTGTTCCTAAAAAATAGGGTTAATACTTTAAACAATTCAATTCAGGTCTTATTCTCCGCCTTTTGTTAGAAAATTAAATGAATTCCTCGAATCCTGAACGATTTTCATATAATACTGCTCCACGAAAGATAACTCCTATTTAAGAAACTCAGGTTATAACAAAAAAATGAAAAATGACATTCTTAGTATATTTGGGGGTTTTTCGTCTGTCAAAATACACTACAAAAAATTGTCAAGTCAAAAGTATAACAAACGGAAAGAAAACGTGTTTTCCGCATGGTCATTTTGTGGTTCTTGAAATTATATTTTTTATAACTATCTCTAAAAATCATTTCAAATGCTTCGGACCTTTCGAATGACAAAAAAGAACACCAGAAGAAAGTTAAGGTGTTGAAAAAATATAAAAACAGAGAAACTCAAAATTGAGAAGTTTTAAATTCTGCTAATTATTTATTTCTCATTCCTTCATAACTTCTTACATTCTCATCAGAGAAGGTATTAGATTTGAGTAAAATTTCACCCCCCCCCCCGTTTTTGTCAAATGTTCACGTTTTGAGACCCCACAAACTCGAAAAATAGGTTTTTGCAAATGTGTTTGCCTGTATGTATGTATGTATGTATAAATGTATGTATGTATGTATGTATGTATGTATGTATTTATGTATGTATGCCTGTGAACACGATAACTTTTGAAAGAATCAATCTATTGGATTGGCCTTCGGTGCACTCTTTTAGTGTCGATAACTGAAGAGCAATTTCGTTAGCCAGCCATTCTGGATGAAAATTCAAAAAGTTGGAGAATTTTCAAAATTTTTGAGAATATTTTTTAAAGATTCAGAAATGATATGTGCGGCTATTCGTAAACGAAAATGAAAATCTCAAGCCAAAGTTTGTTTTTTAAGTATGGGAAATGACATTGAGAGAGTTCGTGATTCATATGCCATATATTTTACCTTAATATTTGATCCCGGTAAAATAACATGGACCCAGAAAGGAGAGGATAAATTGAAATTACACATTGTTTTCAATAAGTAAATGGATATTTATTCACTTTCAATTTCATAACGACGTTTGAAAGATAAATAATCTAATACTATCTGGAGTCTGAGGTAGCGCACCCAGAGAAGTAACAATACAAAAATATATCTGGAACCTGTGACAGAGTACCCAGAGAAAATAAACTCAAAAAGATATCTGGAGCTTGTGCAGCGTGCCCAGAAAAACAATTAAGAATATATACCTGGAGCTTGTGACAGCGTGCCCAGAAAAAAGAATACAAAACATATTTGGACCCTGTGACAGGGTGTCCAGAGAAATTACAATTTAAAAAATATATCTGGAGCCTGTAGCAGCGTACCCAGTAAATAAATCAGGTAAAAATGTCTGGAGCCTGTAACAGCGTACCCAGAAAATCACAATACAAGGTCTTGGAGCCTGGACAGCGTACCCAGAGAGAATCAATTTTCTGGAGCCTGTTGCAGCGTACTCAGATTAAAAGTAACGAACCTTCATCCTTCCAGAGCGTGAGGCCGGCTAGCCACTCGGGGGGATGATCCGTGTTATTCACTTCGGTTGCTTCCTCAGTCGAGAGTACCGTTGTCAACCAGTTCTGACCGCGTTCCGCTGCGCACCTACCTTCTTAATGGCTCTCCAATCATGATTACCAGCGGGAGAGAGGGTAACACGCTTTCTGGTGATGAGTTCTTGGAACTACCCCTGCCGCCTATCGCCCTCCGGATGTTTAATTCCATGTCGGACCTTTCTCACGTCATTTGGATGGCCTAATCTCAGTCGTTGATTAGAGTGCCCTGTTCAATATTGGAATAATTTTATTTTAATTTTTGAGCTAAACGACGCGAGATAAGGAAAAAAGGCAAAAAAGTAGAATCTGTGCTTTAAAAAGTCAAATAAAATTGCCGTCAAACATTTCTTTATGGGACGAATCGTAAATCGTCAAGATAATTTTTTAATCGTCTTTTTAATTATTTATTTGTATATATTATACGGTGAGCGCCGAAAATCTAGCACGAATATTATGATGAGAATGTATTCCTCAAGGCCGATAGAGCCTTAAGTAAATAAATTTCCTTCTTCATTTAAAATCAAAAACAACTTTAGTGATTTACACATGAAGAACATGTAACAGCGGGCACGAAGAGCGAGATCCACATGTTTCGAAGCGCGAAGCGCGACGACCGAATCGCGCGCCTCAGGCGCGCTCAAACTTGCAAGCTGCGCAGCGAAGCGTGCGACGAGAATGTGCTCGTGAAGCGGGCAAATTTTTTTTGAAGATTCTTGTGAGTTGAAGTTCCAAGGTATTGGAAAAATTTTCTCAACTATCTAGAAGTGACTATTATATAATAACTAAAAATTATATATGGAACACTGATTCCTTTTGGGCTTTTCATGCCTTGGGCTAGTTAGTATCTTTTATATGGATTACAGTGGCCCTCAAAAATTGAGAGTACAATTTCAAAAACAGAACCCCCCCCCCTCCAATTTTTTTCTTTCACTGACAGAAACTCACCATCATTTTTTGAAATTAAAAAAAAGTTTTAATTTTAGTTTTTCAAAACTTTCGAATTTGTGGAATGTCTTAAGTAGGAAGTAAGATCACAAAATTTAAAATTATGAAAAAAATTCCTGCTGGATACAGGAAGTCTTTTTTATTGAAGAAAGAATGACTTTTTTGGATTCGGTGCGATTAACATTGATTTTCACAAAGTCGGAACATTTTTTGCTTGAAACATATTCATTTTAAATTAGAATAGCAAACTATGATTTAATTTTCCAGAAAAAAATTTTTGTGCTGTAATAGCAGTCTCAAAATCTCTTAAAACAGGAAAATTTATGAAAATTATAAGTCAAAAATTTCTTGTTCAATATTAAATGATGGCGCGTTACTCTCATTGAAGCTGAATAAGTTTTGGGTAAAACATTTCTCAACTTTTCAAAAATAAATGTTAATCTAGCTGAATTCAAACGAGTAATTTTTTCTTCATTAAAAAAGAATTATTCCTGTATTCAGCAGTAATTTTGTTCATCATTTCAATTTTATGTTCTTTCTTGATACCTGAAGCAGTACACAAACAAAAAATGTCTACAAATTTTGCACCCATAGAATAAATTTCAAAATTTTTCAATTTTCAAAAGTTTCAAAAACTTTCCAGCATTACTGAAACTTTTTAAAAAGATTTCAAAAAATTCCAGTGAGTTTCTGTCACTAAGAGGAAAAAATTGAAGGGTACCGTACTTCTTACCTTCTCTTCTAATGGTTTTCTTTTATCAGTAAGGAGTTTCAAAATATTTAAAAAAATTTTCAACGCTCATATAAACAAAATTATTTAAACATCCATGAAAATGACTACGTGGAAAACATTTTTTCTTTCCGTTTTTGATTTGCTTAGACTTGTAAATTTATTCTAGTGTGTAACAAGAAGGAAAATCTCAGATGACCAGAATATCTTTGTATGCTGAGCAAGATAAATATAATTAAAAAGTTTTTCAATACAAACATCTCTCTAATCTAAAAGTTTGCTGATTTACATTCTTTATCCTCCATAAACATATCCAATTTTTTAGCTAATTTTTCTCAATAGAAAGTCCTTAATATATCAAAAACATCTTTTATGTTGCAATGTCTAACCATTAATCTTTGGGAAGTCTATTATAGCCTTTCGAAGCAATAAAAAAATTGACATCTATGAAAATAGTCATAAAA
Source organism: Melikaiella ostensackeni (assembly GCA_032362435.1). Taxonomy (NCBI): domain Eukaryota; kingdom Metazoa; phylum Arthropoda; class Insecta; order Hymenoptera; family Cynipidae; genus Melikaiella; species Melikaiella ostensackeni. Next base: position 4,829 of record JAUMHM010022461.1, read on the forward strand.
TGCAACACAAAACATAAAACTAAAATTTGAGAACTTTTCCAAATTGTTAACTCTCTCTTTAGCAGTATTATTATAGATACAACATCATAATCATGCGACAAATCATCATAATAATAGACTTATACGTGTATTCTATATAAGTTGAAATTTTAGCACGACATACTTTTATAATTTAATGTTTCAGTTGAACAAAAATGATCAAACGATCCTAAACAATAATTACCCGATAAAAATTCAAAGCAGTTTTAATATGAATTATCTAGCTCAATATCCAAAAACAAATGTGAATAAACGAATTTATAATGCTTTAATGCAACTAATCAATCACTAAACAATTAATTTAAATTATATATTTACATTCACATATTGAAATTATAATCACTTTTCCTATATTTTCATTTGGGATTTTAAAGAATTTTAAAAACTTAATAATAAAAAAGTTTATGAGTCTTGAAAGAGTTTATTAGTGGTAAATTTTTATCTGTGACATGTGTGTAACAAAATTTACTACAAGAGGTCGAAACGATGTCGAAACTAGGTCATTTTAACGTTCGCTTTGAAATCTTGCAAGTCGCGACTAATTTTGAAGAAATGACTTATTGTGGGATCATTTAGAACCAATTTATTCAGATTATTCCATTTTTCAAAAAGAAAAATGTAATAATCCAAACCAATAACACATTTCTAAAAAATTTCTAACTTCCTAAAATGTTTACAATATATTCAAAACTGGACTTCGAAACTATCCGATTTTCTGGCCCATTAGGGACAAATGTACAATAAATGTACAAATAGAAAAGAAAAAAGAGGGAGAAAGAGGAAAGAGTCAACCAAAACAAACCTCACACTCTTCCTCTTTTTCATCTTTCTTATACTACTGGAGATCAACATGTTTCGAAGCCAATTTAGACTTCCTCCTCAGGGGTAATTTATAGAATAACTACAGTTGTGGATGATGAAACATATACTATTTAAAGTAAATGTGCATGGCAGCTTCAAAATATATCTCCTTGTTAATATGAAATATCTTTTTTGGAAAAATCATGAAACTTGCAGAAACTTATAAACAAAAGTAACCGGAATTATTCGAAAAACTCGTGGAACTGGGATTTTCCGTCGATGAGTCAAGTACTGTTGAATCATTAAGAAGATTATTATCTAAGACTATTCAGAAGAAATGTTCGACTAAAAGTGAAAAAAATTCAGAGGATCTCAAAGTGATCGAAAGTAAAGTACCAGTAAAGACTGAAGAAGTGAAAATAAAAATGGAATCATCAGCTGAACTGGATTTTGAACTCAAAACGGATGATTGGGAAATATTTACGGAACGACTGGAATAATATTCCGTAGTAAACAAAATAACGGCAGCGAAAAAGAAGCGTGTAGTGTTGTTGATTAAGGTGAATGTAGAGACTTATGCATTAATTTGGAAAGTGCATACTCCAAGTAGAACAGCAACAATAACATTCGGAGAGATAGTGCAAAAATTCAAGACTATCTTAAGCCACAAGCATCACACCTAGTCTACAGAACACAATTTAGACAGAGAAAACAAAACAAATCAGAATCGGTAGCTGCATATATTGCAGCACTCAAGGAGTTAGCTAATAGATGCAAATTTACAGATTTAAACGACCAGGTCATGGATCAAATAGTAAGAGGATTACGTCATAGAGGCACGAGAACTGAAATATTGAAATTAGAAGATCCGACTCTGGAAAAAGCTGTAAAAACGGCTTTAGCAGCTGAAACTGCATTTGCCGGGGCATGCAGTCTCAGCGAAAGCAGAGAAAAAGAATAAAACCGTACAGAAGGAATCCACAAAATGTCCAAAAGAAAGTATCAGCGACCATTCTACAGAAAAAATAAAGCAACTTAATTTGGGAAGAGATATTCGTCATCGCCAACAAGAGAAGGACCTTTAGAAGTAGGATCATCCTCAGGGTCAAGAAATTCAATTTCTTGCCATTGTTGTGGTAAGTCATATCATTTGAAGAAAGATTGTAGATTCCGGGAGAAATCATGTATGCGTTGTGGTATAGAAGGTCATTCAATTGCGGTTTGTAGTGAAATAAATGAAAATTTTGCTAAAAGTAAGATTTTGAGGCAAACTGATAAAAGTACGCGCTTAAAGTATTTTTTGGAAAAGAGTCAGATTATTGACAGCGATACAGACAGTATAGTTTCTGAATGAGAAAACTTCAGACTAAATTCTAGTGGTGATTTTTTCCAATTAAACCCGTTTATATATCCGAAAGTTCAAAAGCAGACACAGAGTTTTCATCAGTTTGCGTCAAAAAATATCAGAATAAAAATGGAAATTGATTCTGGTGCTGCTATATCAGCTGTATCCGAGTATGGTGAAATTATGTATTTTCCAAATATTGAAATGGTTTAAACTGATATTACATTCGAAAACTACGATGGAACAATAACCTGTTCAAAAGGAATGTTACGTAAAGTAGCGGTTGAAGCCAACAACCTTACAGTGTTATCAGATTTATATATCGTCAGAACGAAGAGCTCACCGATTTTAGGTCGATCATGGTTGAAGGTAATAGGACTGTGGCCATTAATAATTTTGGGAAAGTTTCACAAAGTAGACACTGATGAAATGTCAATGAATAATACAGAATTGATTAGAAAAGAAATCGAGAAAGAATTTGAAATCATTTTTTCAACGGGCTTAGGATACTTCAAAAAAGCGAAATAAAACTAGTTCTGAAAGAGGGTAGTAATTCGAAATATTATCCAGCTAGAAAAACATCATTCGCGTCAGCAAAGAAAATAGAAAAGGAATTGGACCGACTAATTCAAGGAAATGTAATGAAACCTGTTGAAAATAGTGAATGGGCAACGCCAGTTGTGCCGGTAATTAAACCAAACGGGGATATTCAAATTTGCGGCGATTTTGAAATAACACTAAATCCGCAATTGATAATTTATAGATATCCATTGCCCCAGATAGACCATTTGATATTAAAGCTACACGGCGGTAGAATTTTTTCAGAAATATATTTAAAAGAAGCATATCAACAAGTTCCAGTACATGTAGAATTAAGACAATATTTAACTATTAGCACTGATAAAGGATTGTTCGAATATGTTAGAATGCCTTATGGGATTGCCTCAGCCCCAGGATATATTCAAAGACTAATAGAATCCATAATCAAAGATATGCCGAATGTCGCAGCGTTTCTCGCCGAAATAATTGTTACTGGTAAAACGTTACAAAAGCATGTAGCTACTTTAAAGACTGTGCTAAAACATTTAGAAGAGTGCGGATTAAAGGTTCAAAAAAATTAATGCGAATTTTAAAAAAAATTGAATATCTGAGTCACGAGATTCCGGAAAAAGGTATACATACGTTACCAGAAAAGGTAATAGCCATAATAGGAATGAAAGAAGCGAAAAATGCTAAAAAGCTAGCCACTTTCATAGGTGGAATAACATATTATGGTAGATATATAAAACATTGTGCAGAAAAATTTAGATCCTTATATGATTACCTTAAAGAAGATGAATTTACTCGGACATCTGAATCTAAAAAAGCTTTTGAATTAGCAAAAAAAACCTTACATCAAGCGGAGTTTTAATGAAATACAATCCAGAATTGCCTCTAATTTCAGCTTGTGATGCGTCACCAAATGGTCTGGTTGCAATACTAAGCCATAAGATTTCTGATGGAGAAAGACCTATTGCTTATGCTTCAAAGTCGTTGACCACTACTCAAAAAAATTACGTACAAATCGATCGAGGAGCAGCAGCAATAATATCGGAATTACAGAGTTTTATGATTTTCTCTATGGTAGAAGGTTTATATTGTGTACAGGCAACAAACCGCTAGGGAGAATTCTCGGTCCGAGTAAAGGAATTCCGTTAATTGCTACAAGTAGGCTTCAAAGATGGGCTCATTTTTTAACAGCATTTGATTATGAAATTGAATGGGTACGTTCGAAGCAAAATTGTAATGTTGATGCCCTTTGTAGGTTGCAGTTAGCCCTAAGTGAAATGGAAAAAAAATCCGCCAGTAATTTTAAAGAATATACTTATTTACATTACGAAGTGGAAAGTAAAATAGCGTGTTAAGACTATAGAGCAATGGAGAGAGAAACAAACTAAGGTGAGACACTTTCGATAGTGAAGCGTTTTGTAGAAGAGGCTTGGCCGGATAATATTAAAAAAGTCGGAGACGAAGTAAAGCCTTTCGCGTACAGAAAAGATGAGTTGCCCTTGAGCAGGGTTGCTTAGTGTGGGGATGTAGAGTGGTAATACCGCTAAGACTAAAGGAAGATGTAATTCGAAAAATGCATGCGAGCCATTTTTGAATTGTAAAAATGAAAAGCATTGCTAGATCATTCGTGTGGTGGTCAGAAATAGACAGCGATTTAGAAAAAAACAGCGAAAAATTGCAAACATTGCTGTGAGAATCAAGACAACCCTAGCAAAACGCCACTGATACCGTGGAAATGATCAGAAAGCCCTTGACATAGAATACATACAGAATTCGCTTGTCCCTTTTTGGGTCATACATTTTTATTGGTTATCGATGCTCATTTCAAATGGCCGGAAATATTTGAAATGAATAGAATAACGTCGGAAGTTACTATTGAAGTTTTTCCAGAGCTGTTCACGATTCATGGGCTGCCACACCACATTGTAAACGATTTAGGAACTCAGTATGCAAGCAAGGAATTCCAAGAATTTCTTGTAAAGTTAGGTATTAAACATATGTATACAGCTCCTGCTCATCCAGCTACGAACAGTGTCGCGGAAAAGTTCGTAAAATCTTTTAAAAAGAAAATAAAAGCGTTAAGTCGAGATAGAAATGATGTTAAACAAGTATTACAGAAATTTTTGTTTTGCAATCGTTTAACAAAACATGCTACGACGAGAGAAAGCCCAGCAAAACTTATGTTTAATAGTGAATTGCGTACACCAATGCACTTATTGCGTCCATGTATTGATAATACACTTCAGGAACAACAGTATGATCAGCTTAGATTTAGGAAAGGTGACAGAGAAGCGAAGTTTAAAATGACCTGAGTACACTTGTCTAGTGGTCGTTCAGGTGGACGAAAAGAGATCCAGGGCCGTACACCAGCTCAGTGTCACCCGCGACCGCGTGAGTAAGGAAGTTTCTCGTTAAAATCACGAACAAGCTGTAAATTTTTAAAATTGATGAAAACTATTTTTGAAACTATGCTGTATAAAAAAATTTTAAGAATTTTTCAATTTTTTTTTTAAATAGCATTTTGTGTGAAGACGGAGCAGATGCTTCGTCTCCATCTTGGAAACTCAGTTCACACACATCAAGAATACCAGTATAATATAACAACCGTATAACGCACATGTCAGTAAGAATATATAAAGCGAAATTACATAGAGTTATTTTTTGATTCCACATTGTAAATTAGGTAAAAACAAACTTGATACTTTGGGTTGATGTAATGTTGTATACAGAATATCGTGTCGTTGTGGAATAGCTTATGTTGGCCAAACGAAACATCTGCTGCGAATCAGAGTCAATTAAGATAAAAATAACATAAGACCCAATTAAAAATGTCATGAGGCTATGAGCCAACGTTTATCTAATGAACATAAAAGTGACTCTAACTTCATAAAATGGAATGAAGTTGAAATTTTGCATCCTGAACCTGATGAATTTCAACTTTCTTTTGCTGAAATGGTTTTCGTTGAAAATGAAGGAAATAATATAATGAATTTGATTTGTGATCTACATAATTTCAGTTCTTCTTATAAAAAAATTGTTGAAATGTTTACTCGAATAAATAAATGATTTCTAAGTTCAGTATTAATACTAATGGTTCCCTAATTTATAAAAAAATCGAATTAACAAACTATGTGAAATCATAAAATAGCTCTATGTAATTTCGCTTTATATATTCTTACTCACATGTGCGTACCATGGTAGTTATATTATACTGATATTCTTAGTGTCTGTGAACTGATTTTCCAAGATGTAGATGAAGCATTTGCTCCGTCTTCTCACAAAATGTTATTTTTTAAAAATTTTGAAAAATTCTAAAAATTTTGTTATCTATCACAGCATAAAGAATAGTTTTCATCAATTTAAAAAAAATTACAGGTAACATACTTATCATTTCCTTTACATTTTTTATTTTTTCTCATACAAACGTGTTGATTCTGACCAAAAAAATTTGGTTTGTATTTTTGTTTCACTTTGTAGCGTTCGCGATTTCCAGTTATAGCGACACATAGGTAAATAGCTGGCAGATAGCCACTATAAGTTTGTAGCTATAGATATATTAATGAAAAGTGAGCGCTGGCTGACTAGTACAGGGATGCTACTACTAGGAAGCGCAGGGAGCTTTCTCGTGCAACCAAACTTAGTAGTAGAGTCTATAAGAAGGTGAACGTACGGAGAATCGATACCAGCGGGTGAGCGGCCCGATAACCGTTCAGCTGGGTCCTCAAGATGTTCGAATTGACTTCCGCGCTGCAGAAGAAAGCCGTCTGCACACCGTCATCGAAGAAGTCCAAGGTTTTTCGAATCAGACAGTGTACGCTACCTAAGCTACTGTTGCCTTTGTTATCTGGACACGCCATCCTGGCTCCAGAATACAATTTTGATTTTGTCCAAGTTTTAGGTACGTCACTTCGGCTCTGAAATTGACAGTATTTTGTTTTGGGTACCCCATCTCGGCTCAAAATTGTGATTTTGGTTCGAGTTTTTGGGTACGCCACCTCGGCTCTAGAAACTGGATCTTATTTATTTTCCGGGCACGTCATCTCGGCTCTGGGTATTGAAAATTGATTATGAAACTTTTGTTGATTTATATTTATTGAAAATTGATATTGAAACTTGAGCTAATTTTAATTTGCATTGATTTATATTTTTTGAATTTGTTTTGAAATCTTTTCTCCAACTGAATTCTAGTTCGCCATTCAGACATAGAATCAGTTCCTTATCATATTCAATGATTATACTAATTATGAGGTATATAAATTAGATATTGATACTTAGGAAGTTAGCGAAACTGATATACGAATTTGTAGTTATTCAAGACTGATAGTTGTTAACGAATACTACGACTTGTTTAAGATTATATCAAAGGCCAAATCTGATTTAACCATTACTCAATTCTGCGATTTATTAAGATTATGTTCTATTAAAGTTTGAATTACCTCAAGTACTATATCGAGTACAAATTGTGCTGCTAGATCTCGTCATTGTTAAAAACTCAAAGTGCAAATAAATTAGAAATTTGTTAAGTAAAGTTGTCTGATTCAATCTGTAATTTCATGTCCGAGTCATTCAACCTCAAGTTCTAAGTATAAAATTTGAAAGAAAAAATAGAACTCTTACAACTTATAGGTTCTAATTTTTACTAATAAACTCACGTATTGAAAATAAAGAATAGTTATAGTTAATTATGATTTATCTACAGATCTGATGAGGAAAACTAGCTGGTTTTCGAAACCTCATTTATGTTTTGAAAATATTGAAAGAAATTTTTGGCTGGAAGATGTCGTTTAGAGGTTATTTAACCTCAAATTTATTAATCATACGTTCCCCAGACGTGAAAATATGAATTTTCTTTCTGCTTTTAAATTTAATTCATATACGCACTGACGAATATTGCGTTTTGGTAAATAAATATGTTGCAAGACGTTTTCTCTTATTATACTTTGAATGGTACTGTGCATTTGGGAAAGCTATATCTTAGGAGAAATTCATGTAGGAAAAATATAGATTTTGTATTTAAAGAACTTCGACATCGAATATTAAAAGTAAAAATAAATCATATTCATAACTGTTTAACTTCATAATAAACTATGTAATTTTTAATTGAGAAGTATTATGATTCCATTTGCACTAGATCAGGTTGAGTCAATGATTTTGAAACTTTTTTAAACAAACATTGTAGAGTCTTTATTGATTAATAAGTTCAAGTAAAACTCGTGGCTAAGACCGTTTCCGAACATGGAATTGTTTATCCAGTTTTTTACTGAAGAAACAAATATAATTACTTGGCGCGAATTGCACATCACTAACGTGGTCTTTCTGGTTAAACCGTCACGTTCCTCGCGTTCTTACATACTGAAGATTCGGGCACCCCGAGTGGTTTCTCGACGACCCACGATCATTCTCACATTATAATTATCAAACTTACACCACTCACGCGTGACACCGTGATTGCATAATTTTAGACTTTGAGAATGTGTACAATTATTGAACGCGTGAACATACCGCTCGCCTCGTGTGCTAAGACACGAAAAGTTACCTGGAAGAAAAAACAGGTGAAACAAAAAAAAATTAAGTTAGTAATATGAGTTAGAAAGTGGGTCTTAGCTGCCCGCCATGAAGAAACAATTCAACAAAGAAATCTTAACAACAAAAAAAGTTTGTTCTCGTAGCAATAGTGCCTAGAACTCTTAATAGTGGTAACAGGGAACAACAAAAATGAAAATAATGTTTTAACATAACAAATTAATAGTGATTTTCAATTCCAAGACTTATAGGTTAAAAAGAGAGGAGACAAATTTCATGCACTTGCAGAATTTTGTTCATAAAGTTCTTGTGCTTCACTTGACTTGAGTGGTAAAAGACATAGCTTGGTGGACGGACGATCACATTCGGAATTCGAAGTTTTAACTTTTACCGTACGAGTCAAACCATCTTCACCAGGGTAACACTTAATGACACGACCGAGAATCCAATTAGCAGGAGAGAGATTATCCTGTCGCAATAGAACCATGTCTCCTACATTTATGTTAGTCCTTTCGTTGAACCATTTATGTCTTTTCTGCAATAAATGAAGATAATCAATAGACCATCTACGCCAAAATGTATGTGAAACGCGTTGTATTAATACCCAGCGTGACAGTCTATTTTCAGGCGTAAACTCCAGCGAGGGCTCTGGCACACTCGTAAGCAGAGCTCTGATTAAAAAATGTCCAGGAGTCAGATAAGAAAAATCCTCTGCATCTGCTGAAAGGGGGGCTATTAGACGCGAATTAAGTGAAGCTTCGACTCGTGTGAGTAGAGTTGAAAACTCCTCATAAGTAAATTTATGCAGACCTACGATCCTACGCAAATGATGTTTCACGCTCTTCACTCCTCCCACAAAACCCCGAAATGAGGTGTAGACGGTGGAATGAAGTGCTACGAGGTTCCTTCTGTAGCGAGCTGATTATGCAGGTCATTGCCTTGTTCAAGTGCCTGAAGACATTACTTCAACTTATTATCCGCACCTTGAAAGTTTTTACCATTGTCGCTATACATATGAGCAGGTCTTCCTCTTCGAGAAACAGAGCGATGGAAAGCTGCCAGAAAGGTAGGTGAAGAACAATCTGTTACAAGTTATATATGAACTGATCTATTACAGCAGCAAATAAATAAAGAAATATACGCCTTATGACTTTTATGCCCATGACCAGAACCCAATAGAATATCAACAGGGCCTGCATAATCAACCCCCGTATGTGTAAAAGCTCGACCTGGAGTAATTCTAAAATCTGGTAAATTGCCCATGAGTTGCTGCGGAACAGCCGCACGCTGACGAACGCAACTGATACATTTATTTACCAGACCTTTAACTAAGGATCGAGCCCCCAGAATCCAAAAATTCTGCCTTAGAGTGTGTAAAGTCAGTTGTGATCCTCCATGCAAGGATCTCAGATGGGCATGTGAAGCGATAAGTTCACTGATCTTATAATGAGGTACGACAATTTGGTGTTTTTCGTCATAACTAATGGGGGCAAAACAAAGACGACCTCCCAAACGCAACAATCCTTTTGAGTCCAAGAACGGATTCAATTGTTTCAAAGGGCACTTAGTGATAAGAATACCCTTTTCGTGAAGTTCTCTCAATTCGATTGCAAAAAAATCCTTTTGAACAGATTGAAGCCAGAACAATCGAACTTGGTCGATTTCTAACGTTTGGAAAGCTAGAGATGGGTATTGTGGTTTAACCCCTTTTTTCTTGGAAATTCTATATTTAAGGATTTTGACAAAACGAAGGCAATAAGCCGTTACACGAAGTAGTTTTGGCCAAGAAGAGTATTTATCTACCAAATCAAACGCAGCTTCTTCTATACTACGAACTTGATGAGAACTTTGTGGCTTTAGTTCCAAATAAGCGTCGGGATCTAACAAAGGACGCTTGTCTGGCCAACCAGTGGAAGGCCCTGCGAGCCAAGGCGGTCCATGCCACCACAAAGGATGATCGAGAAGTTCTGGCGAAGAAATCCCCCGGAATGCACAATCAGCAGGATTGTCCATGGTAGGAACATAAAGACATTTAGCATTAGGCAATAGTATATGTATCAAGGCAACGAGATTCGCAACAAAAGTTTTCCAATTAGAAGGATGTTTCTTCAGCCAGCACAATACTACAGTAGAGTCGGTATGACAATAAATAGGTACACTTTCAAGATTCATAGTTAAAGCAACATATTTAATAATTTTAGCTAGAAGAACAGCCCCACACAACTCTAATTTAGGAACGCTTATTGCAGAAATAGGAGCTACTTTAGATTTTGATAGAAATAAAATGACCTGAGCATGACTAGACTCATCAAAAATGCGTAAATATACATTTGCTGCGTAAGCTTTGGCAGACGCATCAGCAAACCCGTGTAATTCGCAAATGGAATTCAATTTGAATTGACCCGTCCATCGCGGAATCTTTAACTTTTTTAAGTTGACAAGAGCAGGATAATATTCAAACCACTGAAACAGAAGATCATGTGGCAACTTTTTATCCCAATCGAGCTTGCGCAGCCATCATTCTTGCATCAACAACTTAGCTATGACTATCACAGGAGCTAACCAACCGAGAGGATCATACAATTTAGCAATAATCGAGAGTACTATTCTTTTTGTAGGAAACTGAATAGGCTCAGAATTAACCTTGATTTGGAAAGCATCTGAAAACGGATCCCAATATAATCTAAGAACTTTGGACCAATATGTAGATGTGAATTTAACGATGTGTTGTTAGAAGTAGGGCTAGAAGCATTAAAAACAATACGCAAACGAGTAGTCATACTTGTCGCTCGAATAATGGGATGGCGAGGTAAATACACTGTTTGTGGAAAATCTTTAAGATTATCCGTTTGAATAACTTTTATGTGACCTAATTGTTCATATTCGGAGATAATGTAACGTCCGGAATCTAAACGCTTATGGGTTGAAATAAATTGCTGTTCACAGCTGAGTTCTTCTTCATTTAAAGGTATTTTGATTGGGAGTTCTTCCAACACCCAAAAACGAGCTAAATCCTCATGATGTACCTCAGATGTCACGTCAAGATGAACTGAGAAAGAAGAAACTACAGGTGACAGTTAATTTGAAACTGGACCAGACATGATCCAGCCAAAAATGGTTACTTGCGCGGTGAGGGTCCCTAAAATCCCTTGTTTTAATCCTGGAATTAGACAATTATAACAACATTGGTTCTGTTGTGCAATTTCCTGACGCTTATCAGTCGACTGCGCCCTAAATTGTGGACATCTAAATAAAGGATGATTTTCTTTACACAACAGGCACTTAGAATTGGCAGAGGCAGCATGGCTCCGCACCGATGATGATTTCGTAATTTTAGATTTATCAGAAGATAAATTTTTTGAAGTCTGAATAGCTTCCAAAATACGAATACGTTTTTCTAAGAAAGTATCAAGTTCATTATACGATGGACAGTCGGTACGAGAAGCCGGTAGCATCTCCTATTCCTTTGAAGAAGAAACGTCAAGTTTCTTAACAATTAAGAAAACGAGTATGTCACTCCAGGAATCTGTCGTACGCTTTAAATTTTTGAGAGCTGCTTAAGACTCATTTGTTGTATCGCGTAATTTTCGAAGTTCTACTACCGAGTTAGGTGTCACG
>JAUMHM010022515.1:0-16699 GCA_032362435.1 Melikaiella ostensackeni
TCATTTCCTTATTCTCTACAATTCTACATTTTCAAAAAATTGATTTTTCGATTTTGAAAATTTTCTTTTTTTTTTGAGACAATCGGACAATACTTTTACGCGTTTTCGAGCGTCGGGCTGGTTATTGTATCCGGCGGCTAAATTGTTGCTATCCCAGTGGGCATTTTAACCTTGTCATCCTGAGGGCGTCCTAAAGACATCCTTAGGTTGTCCATGTCAGTCCAATTAATTGTCTAGCAAGTTTCAGTACTATACAAGTCACGTTTATTACTAGTCTTCTTAAATTGTTGCTATCCTAGTGGGCAAAAGACTTTGTCGTCCTGAGGACGTCCTGAAGACATCCTTAGGGCGCCCACGTCAGTCCAATTGATGCATTAAAGACGTCTCATGTCCAAAAGACGTTTTTAAGACCTAAGACGGCTTTGGGACATCAATTGCCCAGATAGCAAAATGCAGCCAGTCTGAGCGCACCGGGAATGCATACGTGCGATTTGAAGTCACACGCGTGCGACGCATATGAACCTCATTTGTGCGTGCATATGCAATACAAATGACGCGGAAAATTTAAAAATCGAATTTATTCGTATACATATAAATCCGAAAGCCACTTTCGTAATAATTCGCAATATTTTTTCTTCAGCAAATATTTATTCATATTAGTTACACTATACACATACAAACCTATGGTCAATGTCATAAATTATTTAATTCTAAAGAATTATGGTACGGTCGGAAAATCTTTTATATTTTAGAAATTTAGAAAATCGTAGAATATGACTGAATATTTCTTCACTTCTTGAAATTTCCTCAATTTTTTGTATTTAAAAAAGTTGGATTGCAAATTTTTTTAATTCGTTTGAGTTCATTGGAATTTTTTTAAATATTAGATATTTCCAAATCTTGAACTTTTCAATATTCTACAATTCACCTGATCGTTTTCATTTTATTGTATTTCTCAATTAATATGAGTCCAAAATATTGATTACTTCTGAATTTTTGGGGAATCCGGATTATCGTCGCTTGATTGATCCTCTTTTCTGCTTTCTTCTGAGTTGCTGTCGACATCTGCGTCACTAACAGCATCCGTGATGCCGAGTTTTCTGCAGCATTTGAATTTCGTTACCGACTTCCTCCTCTGTTTCCAAGCCAGGCAAAGTCTTGTTTTTTTTCCACCTTCTCTTCTGCCCAGCATGTTTATAGCGTTATTTCGTGGCCCTGAGAATTTCCTTTATGTCATTTTTGAACTCCGTCCTGTCATTGGGGCCTTTGAATGGACACTTTTGCGCAGCAACTGCAATATGAAAATGCGCTGTCTAATCTATCCTCTTGATTAGCATAATTTTGTTCAGAATTAAGCATACTTACGATACAGAGTATTGCCGATTTTAGCATCTCTGAATGTCATCTTCCCTTCGGAGCCATCCCAAGTAAGATGAGATGCGACAAAATCATCGGTGAAGATTTGCCTCATACAGCAGATGAGAAATTCTCTCGTAGTTGAACCTCCGAGGCTGATGAAATGCTGGAGCTGCCAAGAAAATAATAATTCAAAAAAGAATAAAAGCAATCGTATTGCTAATTGGAGATTTTCTGTCTATGTAAATTTTGGAGATTTTTTTACATTTTTACAAATAATTCCAAATCTTCGATAGTTGGAATATTTTGCAGATTTATAATATTCCAAAGAAACAATTAGAATTTTCAAATTTGTAAAACTCTGAAATGTTTCAGAATGTTCATAGCATTGACATATAGCATTGTCAGTTGACTCTAAAAATAATACATTTTATGAGATAATAATCTCACAAGTTTTTCACGAACTTGGATTTAAATTCCCCTCTGAGAGGTTGTTTCCTCGGGGGACGCCATATTATGGCGCGGAGCGACCACTTGGCCTTTATGCACTATTGCCACCTACCTGCGCTTGTTGAAAAGGAAAATGAAGTCCAATGGAGAAAGGAGGTGAAAGCACCACGAAAGTACGCCAAAGGAGGTGTTTAACAAAATAGCCTTGAATTAACTCAAAGAACGTAAAGCGAACGAACTTTCCTTGATGGCGTCTCGTACGCGACTCCCTGGAGGATTATGTCTGACGTAGACGATATTTTAGATACAATTCTAACTTTCTAGAAAGAACTCAGAAATCTGGCGATGATTGGAGGTTATTCAGGTTTGCCTACCACTCTGTGAGCAAAAGAGACCGTCGTACTTACAGGTGGTAAGTTTGAAAATGAATTCCTGCTAAATAAAAGTGAACTACATTTTTAACCAATTCTGCTAGAAAATCAAGTGCATAATTTTCATACGTTTCCAATGCAAATGTTTGTTATTATTGTGTTAAAGTGCAGTAGAATATAAAAAAAAATCATTTTCTTGGTATAGTCAAGGTTGTCGAAAAAAATATTAATATACATAATTAACTAACCTTCTATTCACAAAATCCTGATCACGTAAACAACTGTCATCAAACGCTATGTATGTCAACCTTATTTGAACTTGTATTAATACTCATAGTAGGCATTCAAAAATTTGTCCCTTTTTCCAGCTTTACTCAGAAAGAATTTTGTTTCAATCAAAAAAATATTATATCTTTGCTATAGGGTCGAACAAACATTTTTCTGAATTCATACATTTTGACTAAAAATAAGTGTCACTTAATATATTTGAAAAAAGTATTAGAATATTATTTCCTAAAAATTCATTCTAGTAATTTCGTTCCATTTCCATTCATAAAAATATCCTTTATTCAGCGAGAGCTGTACATAAGAAGCTGTACATTTGCAACAAGAAACTCATTCAAGGTTACTACAAGTCAGGGAATTTTGGAAAGTTTGGGAAAGTCAGGGAAAACCTGAGTCAAAGAATTTTCAATAAACTGAAGTTGAAGTTTATAAAATTCTGTATGACTGTTGTCACTAAAAGTGCTTAAGATAATCATTATTTTGTAAACTGTTTAATTTTCATGCATTTTTTGTGTCTCTATATGTATTTTATTGCAATTTATAAAAATAGTGTGCAAGATGTCTGAAGGACATCTTATAGACGCCCTAAGGATATCATAATAAGAAGTCCTCACAGACATCTCAAAGACAGCATTATGCTGGTCATAGGACATCTTTATGACGCGTTTGTGCCGTCTATTTTATTACTTAAAGATGTCACTTGTGACGTCCATGGGACTATTTATGGTCGCCTACTGCACAACTTTTTGATGTCTTTAAGATAACAGCTGTGAAGACAATTTTAAGACGACTTTAGGGCGGCCTAATGTCGACTTTTTAAATATCCTAAGGACGTCCTCAAATACGAGTAGACATCTTTAGGCCGTTCTTCGAACAAGTGTGCCCACTGGGTCCACATGAAACGAGATACCGGGTTTCAAGTATTGAGAAGGAAATAGAAGGCACTCAGAAAGTTTCAGTTTTATACTTTTATCTGGTACAACATGTTTGTTTTTACAAATCAAAACGAAAATTATTTTTCATACATTTTATTTTGTAATTGTAAGCATTTAGTAATTGGCATCTAAATTCCTTTCCTTCCCAAAACTTAAAGCTCTATATCTCATTTCATTTGGACGCGATGGACACATGTGGCTTATTTGCACTATTATATAGAAATATACAAACTTATTTTTTACTAAATTTAAAGCCTGCTTCATACATTGATTTAAGTTGTAATTAATTTGTAAACTATCTGCGTTATCTGTGGAAGCTGTTGATAATTTTGATAACTACAGGTGTATTTTATGAACAAATAATGAAGTATTTTGATCCAGGCTAAATTGTTCTTTACTCTCTCCTGCTCTGTCCAAATCTAAGAATGAGAAATCTTTGCGAATAAGGGTCGGTGATCTTAAAATGGTATGCAGATTTTCGTATTCACGATGTGAAATTTGAATACCTCCTTCATCATATTTAAAATCATAATTTTCTACCTACTAATTTCAGTGTTCTGTATTTTTCCTTTGATGAAAAAAACTAGTCCTTGGGGATAAATACGTATAACTACAACTCTGTCATTTGATATAATATATTAATGAATTATATAATTATTATCAAAAATATGGCAACTAGAATGCAAAATTGTGTTTTATTATTTAAAAGGATCTTTGACCTGAAAAACCAAACAATAAACAAAATTTCTTAACAACAAACAATACACTTGATCAAGTTTTTGTCAAATTTTTCAGGAAAAAAAATTAATTTTGAAATCCCCACAAAAATATGGCAATTCAAATTTGAAATTGTGTTTTATTACTCAAAGAGACCTTTCACCTGAAAAATCAAACAATAAAAAGAATTTATCAACAACACACAAAAATCATTATCAAGTTTTTGTCAAATTTTCCAACAAAAAAAAATTATTTTGAAATCCCTACAAAATGATAGAAAATTTGAAATTTGTATACAATAATTTTGAGAGACCTTCAACCACAAATACCAAACAATAAAAAAATAATGAACACCAAACAGAAATTTGGATCAATTTTTTGGCAAATTTTTTTGAAGAAATTTTGTTTTTTTTTCAAATTCTAATGATAGTATAGCAATTAAAATTGTAAGTAGTGTTCGATTATTCAAAGGTATCTTCAACTTAGAATAATAAAAAATTTTTAAAAATTGATTACCATCAAACAAAACTATGGATCAAGTTTTTGTCAAATTTTTCAGACAAAAAATTGATCTTGAAATCGCCACGGTAATATGGCAATTGAAATTGAAAATTGGGTGTAATAATTCAACCAAACCTTGAACCCAAAATACCAAACAATGAACATAATTTATGAACAACAAACAGAAATTTGATTCACTTTTTTGCCCAATTTTTCAGAAAAAAAGTCGAATTTGAAATCCTCATTTAAATATGGCAATTGAAATTAAAAATTGTGTTCAATTATTCAAAGGGACCTCTTACCTAAAATACCACACTCAAAAATATTTATTAACAATAAACAGAAATTTGGATCGATTTTTTGGCAAATTTTTCTGAAAAAAATTTGGTTTTTTTAATTCTAATGATAGTATGGCAATTAAAATTGAAAATTATGGTCAATATTCTAAAGGGACCTCTAGCCTAAAATACCAAACAATCAAAAAAAATTATTTATAACAAACAAAAATTTGGATTAATTTTTTGTCAAAATTTTATTTAAAAAAAAATTGATTCTGAAATCCTTACTAAAATATAGCAATTAAAATTGAAAATTGTGTGTAATAATTTAACCAAACCCTTAACCCAAAATACCAAGCGATAAACATAATTTATGAACAACAAACAGAAATTCTGATCCATTTTTTGTCATATTTTTCAGAAAATAATTTATTTTAAAATCCCCACGATGATATGACAATTCAAATTGAAATGTGTTTTTCATTATAAAAACTGATCTTTGACCTGAGAAACAAAACAATAAAAAGAATTCATGAACAACAAATAAAAATTTTGGCCAAGTTTTTGTCAAATTTTTCAGAAAGAAAATTCATTTTGAAATGCCTACAAAAATATAGCAAATTTGAAAATTGTGTTTAATAATTTGAAAGGACCTTCGACCAAAAGTAAAAAACAAAAAGAAAAATTATGAACAACAAACAGAAATTTGGATCAATTTTTTGTCCAATTTTTTAGGAAGAAAAGTTGAATTTGAAATCCTCACTGAAATATGGAACTTAAAATTGAAAACTGTGTTCATTTATTTGAAGGGACCGTTCACCTAAAATACCAAACAATAAAAAACATTTATGAACAGCAAACAGAAATTTGGATCAATTTTTTGGCAAGTATTTCTGAAAAAAACTTTGCTTTTCAAATTCCCGTAACGGTATTGTAACAATATTCTTTATATGAGCTGAGCATTATTTACTGATGTCTTTTTAACACCTGGATTTGTCGGGGCAGCTTCGAATTTTTCATTATGTAGGACAATTATTGCTTCTAAGTTCAATTGTATCGAACGTCACTCTTATGAAATTGTTATCCATAAGAAATTTGACTTTTCGACGATTTAATTTGTCCTAGTCAAGACATTGTTCCCGAGTATGCACGTCGGCACCAATCCTGGGAGGACGGTAAACCTGAAATGAAATGCCCGATTATTATTCACAACAATTATACTGGAAACTCTATCTACCATATATGGTTCTCGATTAGCATTGACAGCGAATTTACTTTTTTTAAAAATTTTAATCCCAGAATTTTGTAAGTAGTTTTCTCAAAGGAATGCTCTAGAAATAAAGCAGTCCGTTGATCCAGTGTCGATTATCGCTCTTATTTCAATAATTTTCATTCAAGAGTTACACGTACTTTAATTTCGTTTTTTTCACGGGAAGTGAGCCCACAGAAACGAAAATCGAGTTGCCCTTGAACTTTTTCGCCATCGATAGAACTGCTTGAATATATTGCAATTTTAGATAAATTTGATCCCTTCTTCAGATTGCTCAGTATCATGGAATCTATCAATTTTCATTTCTTCTTTAATTTACGCATTTTATATTTCGCAATTCGGATCTAGCGTCCCTAAACATCATTTTTTTGTTTTTCCTCTCCTTGTGGAATGACTAGGACTTCTCTAGGTAATTGATTTTACTAAATGAAACTTGATTTCGTGCAAACCTAAGTGCCATGTTTGCCAGAATACAAATTTCGTCTCATTTTCCTAATTATCAAATTGTGCAAAAATTTCTTCTTAGGTCTTATTTTATTGCCTATTAAATTATTATTCATTCTTACTTTGACTGCCTTTTGACGTTCTTTGCGCTCAAATATCATAATCCAAGGTCCATTCTGAGAATCTGATTGATTCCTAGGACACACGAATTTTTCAGCTTCGCACTTTTGAATGATTAAAATTGTGATAAAATTACGTTTAACGGAGTCGAAATCCCATTGGATGAGCTCCCATATGGCAATGAGTTGAAAATCCAATTGAGCTTCGTTTCACTTCGCCGAACATATAACAATCATATCAATTTTAATCACCGCCTTTTCGCTCTCATGTCACTTTGGTTACAACCAATTCAGGGCGTCAGCACTATGATCCTTGAGCTCCCAAATGGTGATGGGTTGAAAAAGGATCTATTGGCGCTGCCCTGGATCAGCTAACTGTGACATGTCAAGGAAGGGGGAAGCACGTGAGAAGGATTTGTTGAATTAAATAAATTTATTCACCCCTTTTTATCATGGTGAGGTTAAAATAGATCGTCCTGTTTCTAATCGTTCCTGAAAACATGAATAGTTTCTGCACCTACTATCGCCAGGCAGAAGAATCGATGATCGAGGAAATCCGACAGTAAAATCCCTACTATCCGGCAGGCTCACGCCAAAGACGCAGTCCCGGTGAGTGTCAAGCGCAGACTGATTTTATCTACGCTCCCTCATATCGAGTGCTGTCTCGCAGCCGGGGACCCGTCCATCCCTTCGTATCGAGTGGTTGCGCACGCAATTACTCTGGTTTCACGTAACCCATGCATTTGATGTATCTTACCCTTTCGCACAAAAATTCGCGAGAGTCGCCCAGTAGCGTATCGGCTTATATTTTCTCCCGCTCTAATTAAGTTTTTAAATATGATTAATGAAATTATACTGAACTGTTTCAGTGCACCCCTGAACGAAAGAATGTTTTAAAATTCTTTTGAAACGATATTTCGTTTATTAAAAAGAAATTGGTAAGTAAGGGTAAATTGTTATTACTGTAGTAGTGACCCACTTTGAGGTAGACCTTTTTGGT
Source organism: Melikaiella ostensackeni (assembly GCA_032362435.1). Taxonomy (NCBI): domain Eukaryota; kingdom Metazoa; phylum Arthropoda; class Insecta; order Hymenoptera; family Cynipidae; genus Melikaiella; species Melikaiella ostensackeni. The sequence continues at coordinate 7,727 of JAUMHM010022515.1, forward strand.
ATTGCAATAATGGTGGGTAAGGTAGATGGGTCATTGAATCAAGTATATACATCTTGCGGAAAGGTTTTATGATTCTAAAGGTATAATCGTTGTTTTTTATCAATTTTAATGTTGCCTTTTTTAATGGTCTGAAATTGTTTGAAATACTGTGGGTTGTCTATGCCCCCTTAATGAAGGAATTCAATTTGAAATTTAATTCATTCGTTTATAATGGTTTTAAAAAATTTGAGAATGCTTTTTGTTTATTTGTTTGTAAGTTTCATTTCATCTGCCTGAGTGATAATTCTTCACCTCTATACATTTGTAGCAAATTTAATTTTTTTAAGAAAAATAAAAGGTATAATATAAAATTTTATAGAAGAGCTTGTATTCGACCCGTACTTTTTTTTCATTTTTGTCTTTAAACTTCATTTTCGTTCATGTTGTATTCATTGATCAAATTACTTCCAAAGTTGAATTGGAAAAAATGCCCCCCTATTTTTCTGCCCAATAGAACTTTGTCCTCCTCGTTCGATGTTTTTTTCCGGTCTGCAAATTTTTTCTTAAGTTGTTATTTTTCTTTACGGCTCTTCTGGATTCTGGTTGATTTCTGCGTCTATTTGCCGCCTTGAGTTTGTCACTCATTTCTTTGATGTAGCTTCTCATTACCTGCAGAGTGTCTTCTACCCACTTTTCATGTCAAATATCTGTCTTTTTTTCATCTCTTCCTATTTTCTCTCCCGCTTGTCCTCTATCAATGACAATAATTGGTACAAATATTCGGGAATACCCCGAGAGAGGATCCAGAAAAGAAGAACGCAGAGTCGCAGGGACAACACAAATCTGAGGCAGGCGTTTTGCACTCTCTGTATCCTCCCTTTCAGGTAGGCATTCAAAGAGGAGCCGTGTATTCGCATATTCGAAGAGGGACAGCATCAATGATTGTCAAGGTATGAGCTTTACCCTAGGAGGAAGCAAGCGACGGAAAGGGAACAATTTCCTCAAACGCAGATACGCAGCTTTAATTTTATTTGTCACATATTTCTGAAAACTCCAGCCAGATTGCATAGTGAGACCTAGATTCTTCGCCTGAGTAACGGTGGGCAAAATAGCACCATCAATCTTGAAATTGGGTAAGCAAACGTCTTTAAAGTTCCCAATCGGAAGTATTGCAGATTTAGGAGGGTTAACGTCTAGAGCAAGCTCCTTAGCCCACTCCGAAATGTAGTCTAGCGCAATGGATAGGACGATAGCCCCGGAATCTATATCCACTAGCTTAAACCGAACGTGAACCTGCCGGTCATCTGCATACATGTGTATTTTGACTTCAACCGTGCCCTGAAAGACCTCCTCTAAAGTTGACAGAAATTTCATTGAGGATCATTGGTTTTGAAAAGTGACGTAGTTCGTATTTTTTCGGTTTGAAGAAATTGTTTCTTGAATAGATTTTCCTTAAATTGAAGAAATATTCTTTCAACTCAAAAAACCCTGAAAAGAAAATATATATTTGTCTGCATTATTTTGAATAAAAAAAATAATTTTCTTAAATCAAAGAACTCATTTCGTTTATCCAACTTGCTCCTTGGACAAGCATTCATGCAGATCAGTGCAGTTGTCAAACAAGAAGAGTTGAAAGTTTATGATAGTTGGAAGTATAGTGTAGTGACAATTGTGTAAATTTGTGAAAAGTGATTTATTTCTTCAAATGAAATAATTTATTCGTCTGAAAACTGCTTAAACATATTTTCTTTGCATGACCGTAAGTATTGTACATCTCATTTTCTCATTTTTGAATAGTAACTTGGTTGCTTTTGAAAATAAAAATCTGAAAATGTATATTACTTACGGTCTTACAAATAAAATATCTTTAACCAGTTTTAATACGCATAAATTATTTCATTTAATGTAATGAATTACTTTTACATTTAAAGTAAGTAATTATTGCATGGAAAGAGAGTAAAAATAGAAAATCAGCTAAATTTTTTTTTACGAACCTAGAAATATATATTTGTTTCAAACAAATATTTTTCTTTATTGAAGAAAATTTTTCATTAAAACAATAGAATATTTCTCTAAATCAAAGAAGCTTTTCTATGACTGAGAGCAAAAGTAAAGACAATAGTAATAATTATTATTAAGTTCCTTAAAACAGTTACTCACGTCAGAATTATCAGACTCAGTTCGTAGTCATGGAATTTTTCGGAGAGCTTCATAGGCAACATCGACGAAATCTGAATCCCCAACATCTGTCTGTCACTCATGCGTCGTACAAGTGTACGCACTATTTCGCAGCGTACCGTCGGTAACACTGGTTTGTTGCTTTGGAGTGATTCCATCACTTAATCTGGCCATACTTCTGGAAAGCACATAGCAATGATCTGAAACAAATTTTCAAATAACCAGTATAATATATTTTCAGTGCTTTTTTCGGAAGAATTGGAAAATGTATAAATAATTGTATTAAATTTAAAACTTACGCGAATCAAAGTATAAGCATTCGAAGTTGTTGCCTCTTGTGAGGTGTTATAAGTGGACATTGGTTGTCCAGCTCCACCACAATTTGTTTCCAACACAAAAAAAGTATGCTTTTCGATGTTCTGAATCGGCTGTTGGTCTGTTAGATCATTGGTTGGCTGTAAGATTTCCTGAGGAAGCTCTAGTGTGTATTCGATATTTAGGGGTAGTACGACTAGTAGCTGCAAATGTGCATCAGTTGTGCGGATGGTCGAGAAATTGGACGAACCAACAGTATGAGCACTACATCATCTGCAGGATATTTTGTTTTTGGAACTATTTCAGCAATAATTTTCTAAATTAAAGTCGAAATCAAGTTTGAATAAGTTTAGAAATGAGGTTTTAAGATGAGAAAATTTTCATTATTTTCTCATGTGATAGTGTCTCAAGAAAATTGTACTATTCTTTCAAATTTATATTTTTGGAAAACTACAGAATCTATGAATTTTATTAATTATTGGTTTCAACACCGGAAAAAATTCCGTAATGATCGTCAAAGTTTTACACTTTTTTTTAACACCATTTTCATTGAATTCGAAATAAAATATTAATCAGTCTAGAAATTCGAGGTTAGGATGGGACAGTTTTTGTTAATTTCTCGTTGGATATCTTTTCAAATAAATTTAATTTTTTTTAAAACGTAACATTTAAGTTTATGGAGAAACTCAAAAATTGTCAAATTTTATTCATAAAAAATTCTCTTGCATTATAAATACGGAAGAACGGATCGGTTTTTTTATGTTGCATTTTTTGATAGTATTTGGTATGCATACCAGGTATAGCATATCAGCAGACTTACTGTAAACACAATAATTTTCACTAAAATTGTTTCTAATAAGAATTCAAAGTCGATTTTCTCAAAGCTATTTTTTCGAAGTTGTTGACATATCTTCAAAATCACTAGACTGATTGAGCTCAAGTTTTACACATATCGTCAGCGTATGTGTGACTATAGACCGAACTAGAATAAAACAAAAATAATAATTTTTAATTCTTTAGCAGTTCAAAAACCACAAAATAATCGCAAAGAAATTTATATAAGCGCCATTTGGCGAATTTTCAATATGTTTGGTTAGTTCTAGTCCCGGCTGTAGCCATACTTATATCTTTTGAGAATCTTTTTGGTTTTTTTTTGTCAGATGCCCTGGAGCTTCGAAATCATGTCAACCAGATGGAGGTTGCGTTTCTGGGACGCATTCTTTAAGATGCTACAACGCCCACTATTCTGTTGATTTTATTTTATATCCATGTGTTTTTTTTTTAAATTTATAACTTGTTAAAATATAAATTTAAAGTTCCGATCAAAAAAAAAAAACTAAAATTATCATTTCTATTGAACTTTGAAGAACGTTTGTAAAAAGCCTGTTCAAACTAGAATACCCCTTTAATTTTAAATAACTTTTTACGCATTGCAAATGAATTTATAGGTTATATGTATCAATTTACCGGATGTCTGCGGCCGCTACGAAAGCGACATAATTTAATCAAAATAGTACTTATTATTAAATATAGGTATGAAGAGCAAAATCCTTCATTAGCACAATATTTGGCAACATGGCGTCTATGGCATGCCGAGTTACCCGCTTTTCTCTCAGTGACGTCATAGGTTAACCAATAGAGCTAGAATATGGATCTCAACGCTTGAAACGAGCATCGCAAACTTTTTCTTTCAAGCTAACAAGATCTTCCCACATGTTCTAAGACACGTAGGGATTGTTTTAAGCTGAATGCACTTACAACTAGCCATACTTGAGTATTGTTTTTCGTTGAAGACATATAAAGACTTCTTTCAAGACGGTCTTTGTGATTAGTTTTAGTCATCGGCCTAATTCAAATCAAAACTAAAAAGAAGACCAGCATAGAAGTAAGACTTTTTTTCTTTGTATGCTTCACTGAGTGTCTGCAAGATTTCGCATTTTATGCGAAATCTGGGAAATCCTCTTTTACAACTAGTTAAATATCTGAATATTTCAGTTCAACATTTCACAATCAGGTAGTGAAATATCTAACATTTCAGAGAGATATGCGTTAATATCTGTACGTTAGGCGGTACTATATGATCTTTTAATATCCAGGTTTTGAGATCCATTTTGTCTGTATTGCTTCATGTCCTACTATTATTTTATTTTATTTTATTATAAGTACAGCAAAAGTTAAAGATATAAAGATGGTTCCTATTGCAAATAAAAATCAAATTTTGATTTTTTGGGTTACAATTTTCTTCTACAAGCTTAAAAATTAGAGAAAGTTATTTTATTATAGATATTTTTTATTATTATATCATTAGGCCAAACCCCTTTCGAAGTAAGCAATGGTAAGTAAAAGATGTGTAGGAGGAGGGATAGGTTTTAGAGCAGTCAGGAAGTCGCATGTTGCTCACTCAAACGACACACTCTTCCCAGAACACCGCTCCGTCACTGGCCGCTGAGCAATCTCTTTAGCAATCACCCCAGGTGGAGCTCTTCACAGAGCCATCATACATCACGAGTCACACATAAACACTCAAACTGACTGATAAGTCCATAGGAAGATCCATACTCCCTATCCCAACCACTTCCACTAAGCATTGCTCTCCATGAGGGTCCATAAGTATCCAAAATCTTGTGTCTCAGGCGTCACTCTCCTTCTAAACAACTATCCTCCATACATCCCTAACCTTGCATACATCTTTCACTTCCTTTACTTCTATACACCTTTTTATGTTAGCTCTTGTGTTTCTACGACTCTTTATATCTCTTTGCTTTAGAGTCTCATTCACACATTCCAACCATTTTTTCTTCGGTCTACCTCTGGGTCCGCTACAATTCATATTACCTTAATACACTTGCTTTGTTAGACGTCCTTCATTCATTCTCTCAACATCCATTAGCATTTTACCGCACATATCACGCAGAAACTGCATGCCAACCGCGTTCACATTACTCCTATCCTTTTCTTGATACGTCCAGGTCTCGCTACCATACATCACAGTGGGTGCAAGCACAAAATTATTGCAATTTTTACTTCTAGTAATGGCTCGTATACTGTCGATATATTTTCTACTCTCGTTTATACGCCTAGATATCACCAGTCTGTTCATCATTCTCTGCAAATCATCGACTGATTCTGCTGTAACAATCCTATTATCTGCAAACGCCAGTGCACGCACTTTCGATGTTCCGAGATCAACACCTTCTTCGTCTAAGAGAGCCATTCTTTCTGGATCAACAAATGCACAGAAAACTTTTTCGCTCACTTTCAAACTTTTTTCTATGATCTGTCTCAAGCTAAATATCTGATTCGCACATGCTCTTCCTGGCACAAGCCCACATTGGACTTCTCAGATCCTTTCACTGATACGAAATAGCGTAACAAAAATTTTAATTTATTTATTTCAATTTTGTTTCTCCGTTTAACTTTGGCACTATTTATTAATTATTCTCTTTTTTCATGAAACGGGAGATTAGGGTACCAGACACTCTTGCGTCACGATGATAAAAGATCTAAATGATCGGGTAATTAATATTTAAAACAGTGTGTCGGCCGAAATTATTTTCTACTAGCTCAGTCCCAATAAATGGCTATGGCAGAATATGGGGGGCGTAACATTCAGGAGGGCGATTTTCATTTCGAGGTAATTATTTATCCATTTTGAGGGGTTTGGCGATAGCTACAAAATTTCGGGGATTGTTAAGTCAAAATCAAGTAAATTATAGTAATTTTATAATCGTAAAGTGATTAAGATTTATTCGAAGTATATACAAAACCGCACTGATTCTAAATTCTTCGGTTCTGACCGCGGAAATTCCGTAGTGGACCACGTGCTCTGCAATTTTAAAGATACTCAGGAGTTAATGCGATAAACATAATTTTAAATTTTGGGCGATAATGCGATAAGGCGGAAGAGGATATGAGTGAAGATTCAAAAAGTCCAATCACTACTACAACACGACGAAATTCCAGCGTTGACAGGAGCGTAAGATGTTGAGGTGAGATAGTAGCCCTTAGATTTTCTCAAGATTTTCATTTTAGCCAAAATGCTAATCATATAGTAGATGTTGATCGGTCAAATTAACCTCCTCTCCAAAGAAGTGCAATCCACAACAATCTGGCTTCTGTCCTCATCCAGGCGATAAGATATAGGTAGCAGAAAAGAAATAGTAGATTCGAGCAGAAACAGGAAATAGAGTTTTGCTTCAAGTGTCGTAGCTATAGAGGTCCCACTCGCTATGCTGAGGAACGGCAACAGGCTTAAATTTTGACTTCTGAAGTTCCACACCAGGTGGAGAAATTTTTCCTAGATGATCCAAGACAGTTCTGGTGCAACCTGAAGTCTAAAAGGGCATCCTCAGGAGTTGGTAGCAGTTTTGGCGGAATTCAGACATTTCACTGATTCATGGCAACAGCAGAAACCTTTGATTTTCTGCGGGCGCCCCGTTCATCCTCGATGACCTTGTTATCTTCAATGCAAGTTGTTGAGATAAATGCGCGACATGAAAAACAGAATATAAATAGGGCGGTATCAGATCATAAAATTAACAATATTGACGTTAGCAATGAGTCTTGGAGTGCCGCGCAGCAAAACTTTTGGTCGTCGATTAAAATTAAATCGACAAAATCAAAAAATAAAGTTATAGCGAGACTAGAGTTAATTCTAAAATTCGAATTTCAAAAAGAATCCTTAAATGATTGAAGTCTAGTCTTTCGGAAATTGCAAATTGTGAGTTCGAAAATTTACAACGTCACGATAGACATCTGCCTTCAAGAATACATATTTTTATCAGGCTTCTTTTTTTATTTTAAATCTTCAACACATGAATAGGTAAAATTCTATTTCTAAATAAGAGATGGAAGGTGCTGCAAAAAATGGGCGTAAATCTTGAATAAAATGAAATGTATTTAGCCTTATCTCGAGCCACGAAAATGTTTACAGCATTGTATTATATATGAAACGTTAAGAGGTGAACGCATTGAGCAATGTTAATAAAGTTGCACTAATTTAAGTTAAAGATTCCTGAATAATGTCTTAGAACAGATGTGGTTAACGCTGTAGTAAAACTTAGATTTATTGATTCTTTTCTTTGTCGAAAAAGAAGTATTGAAGAAGAAATTTAGAAAATATATCTGAGATACCTGTTAAACGTTTTACCGGAATCATTTTCAGTCTAACATAAAAATTCCAGTGAAAAATACTTAGGTACCTTTAAATAACTCGATGCATATATTCACATCAGCCTCTCGACACTATTATCTTTTTCATATCATATCATTTCACAATCGCACTAATCGGATGGCAAGTTATCGGTGTTGGACTGTATAAAAATTCTTCAATATACACTGTAAAAAAAGTTGGTGTTATTTGACATGGTATTGCGATGAAAATTATTTGACCCCTGTAATACATAGTAAATTCACGAGAGGATTCGTAAATGAACGTGATTAAGAAACGAGCGCCACTGAAATAAACATACTGTCATGTAGATTGTGAGCTCCAGCAACGCTTCCCTTTTCTCGCCTCTTCCTAACCTAAATGTTGCAAATTTCATCATTCGTGATTTCACGCACCCAGGTTCAAAAATGGCATAAACTATATATACTTGTGTTGAATCGGCACATATAGTTTATGTTATTTGAAGACTGGATACGCCTGGATCTATTATTTTGCCATTATTGATCATTTTGTTCCACGTTTTTGTTCGCGTGTACGCCAGTGTCACTCCCGTTTGCTTCTCGACTTCGGGAGTTTTCGCCGTTTTCACGACTCATCTTCTTGTCGCCCAGTGGAAATAAGACTTAGTCAAGTACCTGATGAGATAAAGATGTTATGAATCTAATACGGTTTTTAAAATTTCTTGCAATGATGTTGCAGTAGACACAAAATTAGGTTTATGGTGTAGCGTGGAGTTCGTCGTTTACCGCTGTTGTTCTCACGCAGCGGCCGAGAGCGTTGGAGGTGAAATTAATCTCCTCTGGATGCTTTTCTAGAGCTACCATCTGTTAATCTGTAGGGTTTCAGTCGCCTACTTTCTGATGATGTAGAAAGTTTCTCACAATTCGACAGGCGTTTAATAAAATCGCCTTTTGAGCTGCTGATAGTACCCTACTGACTCCTAGTTGTTCGAGATGTTCAGTACATCTTGTGTGCAGATTTCCTGTCGACGATCTCACAATAGAATGAATAGATGCATGTTCCACATTCCTCCATATTGTCTTTACTTCGTGCCTTAGCTCGCTATACTTACGGATCTTGGTTGTATAGGTTGCCTGCAAGTTCCGGTTAAGTGGACAAGCAATGTCAATGATATAGACTTTCCCATCTTTTTTCTCACGCATCACGATGTCGGGTCGATTCACTCGGATATACGAGGTGTGACAATTAAGTAATGAGACTGATTTAATTGCCGCGTTTGTGGTAAGCCTGGGACCCTCAAATTTTTATCTACTTCCCTGGCATCCTTCCCCTCTCCATCGATATTTTTTCCCGCGCTGTAGCTTGTTTAG